>JAWPHD010010382.1:0-94228 GCA_037043455.1 Cyrtodaria siliqua
CATAAAATGTCAAAATAATATGTGTAGGTGATAAAAAAAACAACAACTGTATTTCTTCTTGCATCTGGGCTATTTTATTGAGAAAATTGCAGGTATAGTAAATTGTCAGAAATTCACATTTATTTGCTGCGAGCCCGACGGTCAGCACCTTCATCAAACCGAAAGTAGGTGAAAGCATTACAAAACCCCCAATTATTTTCACTTTTGTAGGTGTGTCTAGGATAGTTTTTGAAAATAAAGTAGCCTAAAAGGTTCCCCTTGGGTATGTAAAATGTGTTTTAGGGCCAAAAGGCTATAATGTAACCCTATGTAAAATGCAATAGTGGTATATGACCTAAAGCTAGATTCTGCATGGGGAAAAAGTGAAAGTAGACATACTTTTTTTCTAACACAATGATTTGAAAAGTGTGAGAAATGTTGAATTATGTTGTATTTTGACTTTTCTTGTAACTTTTTTTAATGATTTTAAATATTTGAAAGTTGTATGATGCAATATAGGTAATTAAATTCTTTTATTAGGGTTGTGGACACAAAATTAGCCATACCTGACACCTGGTATACACTATTGGCCTGTAATGCACCTATTTGACACAATTAAAGGTATATCTAGTAAGTTTTATTCATTTCTGAGGGCTTTGCATACATTTTTTGGCAAAAATGTCAGAAAGCGACAAGCTGCATCTGTCTGCTAAGATGTCGAAAAGGCGCTTATGTCTGTTTTGAAAAAGATGTTGTGGTAAACTCTGACTCTGAGTTCATCGCGTCTTTACGGTTAGTGTTGATATGCAAATATTTTATGCGGTTTTAATACATTTTACAAATTAAATAATTTATTTGGCCAAAAATATGACATTTTCCTTTTTTTTTTAAAGTTTTTTTCTGCCCCACCCCCTTCATTTTAATGAATTTTCATGGATCTGTTCTGTCAACAGTGCTTTTGGCTGCATGGTTGCATGAAAATGGCTTGTAAAGGTGGCACAAACAATATCTAATAAAAAAAATGCATTAGATAGTACAGTTACATGCAATCTTGTGTAATGAGCATATTGTAAAACATGGCATGGCCTTAAAAATGGAGTTGGGGGAGGATATTCTCAGAATTATTTTTTTGTCATTTTTAAAGTGAAAAGTTGCATTTTCTTGATGGTTTCACATATACTAACTGCTGCATAATGTTAATTAATCCATTTGAAGGCAGATTTTTAATATATACAAAAACAGTGGCATTTTTATGGTAAAATCTGCTATTTTGAGCCCTGAAAATCACAAATATCATTTTTCAGTAGAAATGATTTTCAAGAGAGCTTAAACTGGTTGAAAATCACATGTTATTGATGAAATCAATTCAAAATCATTTTATTTGAAACAAAGATTGGAACGGTTGTCGAGATATGGCATTTTGAAGATTCTGGATTTACGCGTAAAAATCGCATGAATTTGACATCAGCCGAAGCCCTTTAAAGCCCTCATATTTTGTAGAAAAGTATTTTTTTCTAAAAACAAAAGACACCATTTTCCTCAGAATGAATGTATGAAACAATTTAGCCAGAAAAAAAAAACTTCAGTTAGGTTTGAAGGTCTATTTAGGTCACATACTACTATTGTTTTGGGGCTACTGATTGGCTGAAAAAAGTATAGGGTGTATTAGGGTATATCTTTTTCGAAAGAGCTATTTTCTGATTGGGTAGAATTGCCTTAACCATACCTGATGTACATAAAATGTCAAAATAATATGTGTAGGTGATAAAAAAAACAACAACTGTATTTCTTCTTGCATCTGGGCTATTTTATTGAGAAAATTGCAGGTATAGTAAATTGTCAGAAATTCACATTTATTTGCTGCGAGCCCGACGGTCAGCACCTTCATCAAACCGAAAGTAGGTGAAAGCATTACAAAACCCCCAATTATTTTCACTTTTGTAGGTGTGTCTAGGATAGTTTTTGAAAATAAAGTAGCCTAAAAGGTTCCCTTGGGTATGTAAAATGGTGTTTTAGGGCCAAAAGGCTATAATGTAACCCTATGTAAAATGCAATAGTGGTATATGACCTAAAGCTAGATTCTGCATGGGGAAAAAGTGAAAGTAGACATACTTTTTTTCTAACACAATGATTTGAAAGTGTGAGAAATGTTGAATTATGTTGTATTTTGACTTTTCTTGTAACTTTTTTTAATGATTTTTAAATATTTGAAAGTTGTATGATGCAATATAGGTAATTTAAATTCTTTTATTAGGGTTGTGGACACAAAATTAGCCATACCTGACACCTGGTATACACTATTGGCCTGTAATGCACCTATTTGACACAATTAAAGGTATATCTAGTAAGTTTTATTCATTTCTGAGGGCTTTGCATACATTTTTTGGCAAAAATGTCAGAAAGCGACAAGCTGCATCTGTCTGCTAAGATGTCGAAAAGGCGCTTATGTCTGTTTTGAAAAAGATGTTGTGGGTAAACTCTGACTCTGAGTTCATCGCGTCTTTACGGTTAGTGTTGATATGCAAATATTTTATGCGGTTTAATACATTTTACAAATTAAATAATTTATTTGGCCAAAAATATGACATTTTCCTTTTTTTTTTAAAGTTTTTTTCTGCCCCACCCCCTTCATTTTAATGAATTTTCATGGATCTGTTCTGTCAACAGTGCTTTTGGCTGCATGGTTGCATGAAAATGGCTTGTAAAGGTGGCACAAACAATATCTAATAAAAAAAATGCATTAGATAGTACAGTTACATGCAATCTTGTGTAATGAGCATATTGTAAAACATGGCATGGCCTTAAAAATGGAGTTGGGGAGGATATTCTCAGAATTATTTTTTTGTCATTTTTAAAGTGAAAAGTTGCATTTTCTTGATGGTTTCACATATACTAAACTGCTGCATAATGTTAATTAATCCATTTGAAGGCAGATTTTTAATATATACAAAAACAGTGGCATTTTTATGGTAAAATCTGCTATTTTGAGCCCTGAAAATCACAAATATCATTTTTCAGTAGAAATGATTTTCAAGAGAGCTAAAACTGGTTGAAAATCACATGTTATTGATGAAATCAATTCAAAATCATTTTATTTGAAACAAAAGATTGGAACGGTTGTCGAGATATGGCATTTTGAAGATTCTGGATTTACGCGTAAAAATCGCATGAATTTGGACATCAGCCGAAGCCCTTTAAAGCCCTCATATTTTGTAGAAAAGTATTTTTTTCTAAAAACAAAAGGACACCATTTTCCTCAGAATGAATGTATGAAACAATTTAGCCAGAAAAAACAAACTTCAGTTAGGTTTGAAGGTCTATTTAGGTCACATACTACTATTGTTTTGGGGCTACTGATTGGCTGAAAAAAGTATAGGGTGTATTAGGGTATATCTTTTTCGAAAGAGCTATTTTCTGATTGGGTAGAATTGCCTTAACCATACCTGATGTACATAAAATGTCAAAATAATATGTGTAGGTGATAAAAAAAAAAACAACTGTATTTCTTCTTGCATCTGGGCTATTTTATTGAGAAAATTGCAGGTATAGTAAATTGTCAGAAATTCACATTTATTTGCTGCGAGCCCGACGGTCAGCACCTTCATCAAACCGAAAGTAGGTGAAAGCATTACAAAACCCCCAATTATTTTCACTTTTGTAGGTGTGTCTAGGATAGTTTTTGAAAATAAAGTAGCCTAAAAGGTTCCCTTGGGTATGTAAAATGTGTTTTAGGGCCAAAAGGCTATAATGTAACCCTATGTAAAATGCAATAGTGGTATATGACCTAAAGCTAGATTCTGCATGGGGAAAAAGTGAAAGTAGACATACTTTTTTTCTAACACAATGATTTGAAAGTGTGAGAAATGTTGAATTATGTTGTATTTTGACTTTTCTTGTAACTTTTTTTAATGATTTTTAAATATTTGAAAGTTGTATGATGCAATATAGGTAATTTAAATTCTTTTATTAGGGTTGTGGACACAAAATTAGCCATACCTGACACCTGGTATACACTATTGGCCTGTAATGCACCTATTTGACACAATTAAAGGTATATCTAGTAAGTTTTATTCATTTCTGAGGGCTTTGCATACATTTTTTGGCAAAAATGTCAGAAAGCGACAAGCTGCATCTGTCTGCTAAGATGTCGAAAAGGCGCTTATGTCTGTTTTGAAAAAGATGTTGTGGTAAACTCTGACTCTGAGTTCATCGCGTCTTTACGGTTAGTGTTGATATGCAAATATTTTATGCGGTTTAATACATTTTACAAATTTAATAATTTATTTGGCCAAAAATATGACATTTTCCTTTTTTTTTTAAAGTTTTTTTCTGCCCCACCCCCTTCATTTTAATGAATTTTCATGGATCTGTTCTGTCAACAGTGCTTTTGGCTGCATGGTTGCATGAAAATGGCTTGTAAAGGTGGCACAAACAATATCTAATAAAAAAAATGCATTAGATAGTACAGTTACATGCAATCTTGTGTAATGAGCATATTGTAAAACATGGCATGGCCTTAAAAATGGAGTTGGGGAGGATATTCTCAGAATTATTTTTTTGTCATTTTTAAAGTGAAAAGTTGCATTTTCTTGATGGTTTCACATATACTAACTGCTGCATAATGTTAATTAATCCATTTGAAGGCAGATTTTTAATATATACAAAAACAGTGGCATTTTTATGGTAAAATCTGCTATTTTGAGCCCTGAAAATCACAAATATCATTTTTCAGTAGAAATGATTTTCAAGAGAGCTTAAACTGGTTGAAAATCACATGTTATTGATGAAATCAATTCAAAATCATTTTATTTGAAACAAAAGATTGGAACGGTTGTCGAGATATGGCATTTTGAAGATTCTGGATTTACGCGTAAAAATCGCATGAATTTGACATCAGCCGAAGCCCTTTAAAGCCCTCATATTTTGTAGAAAAGTATTTTTTTCTAAAAACAAAAGACACCATTTTCCTCAGAATGAATGTATGAAACAATTTAGCCAGAAAAAAAAAACTTCAGTTAGGTTTGAAGGTCTATTTAGGTCACATACTACTATTGTTTTGGGGCTACTGATTGGCTGAAAAAAGTATAGGGTGTATTAGGGTATATCTTTTTCGAAAGAGCTATTTTCTGATTGGGTAGAATTGCCTTAACCATACCTGATGTACATAAAATGTCAAAATAATATGTGTAGGTGATAAAAAAAACAACAACTGTATTTCTTCTTGCATCTGGGCTATTTTATTGAGAAAATTGCAGGTATAGTAAATTGTCAGAAATTCACATTTATTTGCTGCGAGCCCGACGGTCAGCACCTTCATCAAACCGAAAGTAGGTGAAAGCATTACAAAACCCCCAATTATTTTCACTTTTGTAGGTGTGTCTAGGATAGTTTTTGAAAATAAAGTAGCCTAAAAGGTTCCCTTGGGTATGTAAAATGTGTTTTAGGGCCAAAAGGCTATAATGTAACCCTATGTAAAATGCAATAGTGGTATATGACCTAAAGCTAGATTCTGCATGGGGAAAAAGTGAAAGTAGACATACTTTTTTTCTAACACAATGATTTGAAAGTGTGAGAAATGTTGAATTATGTTGTATTTTGACTTTTCTTGTAACTTTTTTTAATGATTTTTAAATATTTGAAAGTTGTATGATGCAATATAGGTAATTTAAATTCTTTTATTAGGGTTGTGGACACAAAATTAGCCATACCTGACACCTGGTATACACTATTGGCCTGTAATGCACCTATTTGACACAATTAAAGGTATATCTAGTAAGTTTTATTCATTTCTGAGGGCTTTGCATACATTTTTTGGCAAAAATGTCAGAAAGCGACAAGCTGCATCTGTCTGCTAAGATGTCGAAAAGGCGCTTATGTCTGTTTTGAAAAAGATGTTGTGGTAAACTCTGACTCTGAGTTCATCGCGTCTTTACGGTTAGTGTTGATATGCAAATATTTTATGCGGTTTAATACATTTTACAAATTAAATAATTTATTTGGCCAAAAATATGACATTTTCCTTTTTTTTTTTAAGTTTTTTTCTGCCCCACCCCCTTCATTTTAATGAATTTTCATGGATCTGTTCTGTCAACAGTGCTTTTGGCTGCATGGTTGCATGAAAATGGCTTGTAAAGGTGGCACAAACAATATCTAATAAAAAAAATGCATTAGATAGTACAGTTACATGCAATCTTGTGTAATGAGCATATTGTAAAACATGGCATGGCCTTAAAAATGGAGTTGGGGAGGATATTCTCAGAATTATTTTTTTGTCATTTTTAAAGTGAAAAGTTGCATTTTCTTGATGGTTTCACATATACTAACTGCTGCATAATGTTAATTAATCCATTTGAAGGCAGATTTTTAATATATACAAAAACAGTGGCATTTTTATGGTAAAATCTGCTATTTTGAGCCCTGAAAATCACAAATATCATTTTTCAGTAGAAATGATTTTCAAGAGAGCTTAAACTGGTTGAAAATCACATGTTATTGATGAAATCAATTCAAAATCATTTTATTTGAAACAAAAGATTGGAACGGTTGTCGAGATATGGCATTTTGAAGATTCTGGATTTACGCGTAAAAATCGCATGAATTTGACATCAGCCGAAGCCCTTTAAAGCCCTCATATTTTGTAGAAAAGTATTTTTTTCTAAAAACAAAAGACACCATTTTCCTCAGAATGAATGTATGAAACAATTTAGCCAGAAAAAACAAACTTCAGTTAGGTTTGAAGGTCTATTTAGGTCACATACTACTATTGTTTTGGGGCTACTGATTGGCTGAAAAAAGTATAGGGTGTATTAGGGTATATCTTTTTCGAAAGAGCTATTTTCTGATTGGGTAGAATTGCCTTAACCATACCTGATGTACATAAAATGTCAAAATAATATGTGTAGGTGATAAAAAAAACAACAACTGTATTTCTTCTTGCATCTGGGCTATTTTATTGAGAAAATTGCAGGTATAGTAAATTGTCAGAAATTCACATTTATTTGCTGCGAGCCCGACGGTCAGCACCTTCATCAAACCGAAAGTAGGTGAAAGCATTACAAAACCCCCAATTATTTTCACTTTTGTAGGTGTGTCTAGGATAGTTTTTGAAAATAAAGTAGCCTAAAAGGTTCCCTTGGGTATGTAAAATGTGTTTTAGGGCCAAAAGGCTATAATGTAACCCTATGTAAAATGCAATAGTGGTATATGACCTAAAGCTAGATTCTGCATGGGGAAAAAGTGAAAGTAGACATACTTTTTTTCTAACACAATGATTTGAAAGTGTGAGAAATGTTGAATTATGTTGTATTTTGACTTTTCTTGTAACTTTTTTTAATGATTTTTAAATATTTGAAAGTTGTATGATGCAATATAGGTAATTTAAATTCTTTTATTAGGGTTGTGGACACAAAATTAGCCATACCTGACACCTGGTATACACTATTGGCCTGTAATGCACCTATTTGACACAATTAAAGGTATATCTAGTAAGTTTTATTCATTTCTGAGGGCTTTGCATACATTTTTTGGCAAAAATGTCAGAAAGCGACAAGCTGCATCTGTCTGCTAAGATGTCGAAAAGGCGCTTATGTCTGTTTTGAAAAAGATGTTGTGGTAAACTCTGACTCTGAGTTCATCGCGTCTTTACGGTTAGTGTTGATATGCAAATATTTTATGCGGTTTAATACATTTTACAAATTAAATAATTTATTTGGCCAAAAATATGACATTTTCCTTTTTTTTTTAAAGTTTTTTTCTGCCCCACCCCCTTCATTTTAATGAATTTTCATGGATCTGTTCTGTCAACAGTGCTTTTGGCTGCATGGTTGCATGAAAATGGCTTGTAAAGGTGGCACAAACAATATCTAATAAAAAAAATGCATTAGATAGTACAGTTACATGCAATCTTGTGTAATGAGCATATTGTAAAACATGGCATGGCCTTAAAAATGGAGTTGGGGAGGATATTCTCAGAATTATTTTTTTGTCATTTTTAAAGTGAAAAGTTGCATTTTCTTGATGGTTTCACATATACTAACTGCTGCATAATGTTAATTAATCCATTTGAAGGCAGATTTTTAATATATACAAAAACAGTGGCATTTTTATGGTAAAATCTGCTATTTTGAGCCCTGAAAATCACAAATATCATTTTTCAGTAGAAATGATTTTCAAGAGAGCTTAAACTGGTTGAAAATCACATGTTATTGATGAAATCAATTCAAAATCATTTTATTTGAAACAAAAGATTGGAACGGTTGTCGAGATATGGCATTTTGAAGATTCTGGATTTACGCGTAAAAATCGCATGAATTTGACATCAGCCGAAGCCCTTTAAAGCCCTCATATTTTGTAGAAAAGTATTTTTTTCTAAAAACAAAAGACACCATTTTCCTCAGAATGAATGTATGAAACAATTTAGCCAGAAAAAACAAACTTCAGTTAGGTTTGAAGGTCTATTTAAAGCTAGATTCTGCATGGGGAAAAAGTGAAAGTAGACATACTTTTTTTCTAACACAATGATTTGAAAGTGTGAGAAATGTTGAATTATGTTGTATTTTGACTTTTCTTGTAACTTTTTTTAATGATTTTTAAATATTTGAAAGTTGTATGATGCAATATAGGTAATTTAAATTCTTTTATTAGGGTTGTGGACACAAAATTAGCCATACCTGACACCTGGTATACACTATTGGCCTGTAATGCACCTATTTGACACAATTAAAGGTATATCTAGTAAGTTTTATTCATTTCTGAGGGCTTTGCATACATTTTTTGGCAAAAATGTCAGAAAGCGACAAGCTGCATCTGTCTGCTAAGATGTCGAAAAGGCGCTTATGTCTGTTTTGAAAAAGATGTTGTGGTAAACTCTGACTCTGAGTTCATCGCGTCTTTACGGTTAGTGTTGATATGCAAATATTTTATGCGGTTTAATACATTTTACAAATTAAATAATTTATTTGGCCAAAAATATGACATTTTCCTTTTTTTTTTAAAGTTTTTTTCTGCCCCACCCCCTTCATTTTAATGAATTTTCATGGATCTGTTCTGTCAACAGTGCTTTTGGCTGCATGGTTGCATGAAAATGGCTTGTAAAGGTGGCACAAACAATATCTAATAAAAAAAATGCATTAGATAGTACAGTTACATGCAATCTTGTGTAATGAGCATATTGTAAAACATGGCATGGCCTTAAAAATGGAGTTGGGGAGGATATTCTCAGAATTATTTTTTTGTCATTTTTAAAGTGAAAAGTTGCATTTTCTTGATGGTTTCACATATACTAACTGCTGCATAATGTTAATTAATCCATTTGAAGGCAGATTTTTAATATATACAAAAACAGTGGCATTTTTATGGTAAAATCTGCTATTTTGAGCCCTGAAAATCACAAATATCATTTTTCAGTAGAAATGATTTTCAAGAGAGCTTAAACTGGTTGAAAATCACATGTTATTGATGAAATCAATTCAAAATCATTTTATTTGAAACAAAAGATTGGAACGGTTGTCGAGATATGGCATTTTGAAGATTCTGGATTTACGCGTAAAAATCGCATGAATTTGACATCAGCCGAAGCCCTTTAAAGCCCTCATATTTTGTAGAAAAGTATTTTTTTCTAAAAACAAAAGACACCATTTTCCTCAGAATGAATGTATGAAACAATTTAGCCAGAAAAAACAAACTTCAGTTAGGTTTGAAGGTCTATTTAAAGCTAGATTCTGCATGGGGAAAAAGTGAAAGTAGACATACTTTTTTTCTAACACAATGATTTGAAAGTGTGAGAAATGTTGAATTATGTTGTATTTTGACTTTTCTTGTAACTTTTTTTAATGATTTTTAAATATTTGAAAGTTGTATGATGCAATATAGGTAATTTAAATTCTTTTATTAGGGTTGTGGACACAAAATTAGCCATACCTGACACCTGGTATACACTATTGGCCTGTAATGCACCTATTTGACACAATTAAAGGTATATCTAGTAAGTTTTATTCATTTCTGAGGGCTTTGCATACATTTTTTGGCAAAAATGTCAGAAAGCGACAAGCTGCATCTGTCTGCTAAGATGTCGAAAAGGCGCTTATGTCTGTTTTGAAAAAGATGTTGTGGTAAACTCTGACTCTGAGTTCATCGCGTCTTTACGGTTAGTGTTGATATGCAAATATTTTATGCGGTTTAATACATTTTACAAATTAAATAATTTATTTGGCCAAAAATATGACATTTTCCTTTTTTTTTTAAAGTTTTTTTCTGCCCCACCCCCTTCATTTTAATGAATTTTCATGGATCTGTTCTGTCAACAGTGCTTTTGGCTGCATGGTTGCATGAAAATGGCTTGTAAAGGTGGCACAAACAATATCTAATAAAAAAATGCATTAGATAGTACAGTTACATGCAATCTTGTGTAATGAGCATATTGTAAAACATGGCATGGCCTTAAAAATGGAGTTGGGGAGGATATTCTCAGAATTATTTTTTTGTCATTTTTAAAGTGAAAAGTTGCATTTTCTTGATGGTTTCACATATACTAACTGCTGCATAATGTTAATTAATCCATTTGAAGGCAGATTTTTAATATATACAAAAACAGTGGCATTTTTATGGTAAAATCTGCTATTTTGAGCCCTGAAAATCACAAATATCATTTTTCAGTAGAAATGATTTTCAAGAGAGCTTAAACTGGTTGAAAATCACATGTTATTGATGAAATCAATTCAAAATCATTTTATTTGAAACAAAAGATTGGAACGGTTGTCGAGATATGGCATTTTGAAGATTCTGGATTTACGCGTAAAAATCGCATGAATTTGACATCAGCCGAAGCCCTTTAAAGCCCTCATATTTTGTAGAAAAGTATTTTTTTCTAAAAACAAAAGACACCATTTTCCTCAGAATGAATGTATGAAACAATTTAGCCAGAAAAAACAAACTTCAGTTAGGTTTGAAGGTCTATTTAAAGCTAGATTCTGCATGGGGAAAAAGTGAAAGTAGACATACTTTTTTTCTAACACAATGATTTGAAAGTGTGAGAAATGTTGAATTATGTTGTATTTTGACTTTTCTTGTAACTTTTTTTAATGATTTTTAAATATTTGAAAGTTGTATGATGCAATATAGGTAATTTAAATTCTTTTATTAGGGTTGTGGACACAAAATTAGCCATACCTGACACCTGGTATACACTATTGGCCTGTAATGCACCTATTTGACACAATTAAAGGTATATCTAGTAAGTTTTATTCATTTCTGAGGGCTTTGCATACATTTTTTGGCAAAAATGTCAGAAAGCGACAAGCTGCATCTGTCTGCTAAGATGTCGAAAAGGCGCTTATGTCTGTTTTGAAAAAGATGTTGTGGTAAACTCTGACTCTGAGTTCATCGCGTCTTTACGGTTAGTGTTGATATGCAAATATTTTATGCGGTTTAATACATTTTACAAATTAAATAATTTATTTGGCCAAAAATATGACATTTTCCTTTTTTTTTTAAAGTTTTTTTCTGCCCCACCCCCTTCATTTTAATGAATTTTCATGGATCTGTTCTGTCAACAGTGCTTTTGGCTGCATGGTTGCATGAAAATGGCTTGTAAAGGTGGCACAAACAATATCTAATAAAAAAAATGCATTAGATAGTACAGTTACATGCAATCTTGTGTAATGAGCATATTGTAAAACATGGCATGGCCTTAAAAATGGAGTTGGGGAGGATATTCTCAGAATTATTTTTTTGTCATTTTTAAAGTGAAAAGTTGCATTTTCTTGATGGTTTCACATATACTAACTGCTGCATAATGTTAATTAATCCATTTGAAGGCAGATTTTTAATATATACAAAAACAGTGGCATTTTTATGGTAAAATCTGCTATTTTGAGCCCTGAAAATCACAAATATCATTTTTCAGTAGAAATGATTTTCAAGAGAGCTTAAACTGGTTGAAAATCACATGTTATTGATGAAATCAATTCAAAATCATTTTATTTGAAACAAAAGATTGGAACGGTTGTCGAGATATGGCATTTTGAAGATTCTGGATTTACGCGTAAAAATCGCATGAATTTGACATCAGCCGAAGCCCTTTAAAGCCCTCATATTTTGTAGAAAAGTATTTTTTTCTAAAAACAAAAGACACCATTTTCCTCAGAATGAATGTATGAAACAATTTAGCCAGAAAAAACAAACTTCAGTTAGGTTTGAAGGTCTATTTAAAGCTAGATTCTGCATGGGGAAAAAGTGAAAGTAGACATACTTTTTTTCTAACACAATGATTTGAAAGTGTGAGAAATGTTGAATTATGTTGTATTTTGACTTTTCTTGTAACTTTTTTTAATGATTTTTAAATATTTGAAAGTTGTATGATGCAATATAGGTAATTTAAATTCTTTTATTAGGGTTGTGGACACAAAATTAGCCATACCTGACACCTGGTATACACTATTGGCCTGTAATGCACCTATTTGACACAATTAAAGGTATATCTAGTAAGTTTTATTCATTTCTGAGGGCTTTGCATACATTTTTTGGCAAAAATGTCAGAAAGCGACAAGCTGCATCTGTCTGCTAAGATGTCGAAAAGGCGCTTATGTCTGTTTTGAAAAAGATGTTGTGGTAAACTCTGACTCTGAGTTCATCGCGTCTTTACGGTTAGTGTTGATATGCAAATATTTTATGCGGTTTAATACATTTTACAAATTAAATAATTTATTTGGCCAAAAATATGACATTTTCCTTTTTTTTTTAAAGTTTTTTTCTGCCCCACCCCCTTCATTTTAATGAATTTTCATGGATCTGTTCTGTCAACAGTGCTTTTGGCTGCATGGTTGCATGAAAATGGCTTGTAAAGGTGGCACAAACAATATCTAATAAAAAAAATGCATTAGATAGTACAGTTACATGCAATCTTGTGTAATGAGCATATTGTAAAACATGGCATGGCCTTAAAAATGGAGTTGGGGAGGATATTCTCAGAATTATTTTTTTGTCATTTTTAAAGTGAAAAGTTGCATTTTCTTGATGGTTTCACATATACTAACTGCTGCATAATGTTAATTAATCCATTTGAAGGCAGATTTTTAATATATACAAAAACAGTGGCATTTTTATGGTAAAATCTGCTATTTTGAGCCCTGAAAATCACAAATATCATTTTTCAGTAGAAATGATTTTCAAGAGAGCTTAAACTGGTTGAAAATCACATGTTATTGATGAAATCAATTCAAAATCATTTTATTTGAAACAAAAGATTGGAACGGTTGTCGAGATATGGCATTTTGAAGATTCTGGATTTACGCGTAAAAATCGCATGAATTTGACATCAGCCGAAGCCCTTTAAAGCCCTCATATTTTGTAGAAAAGTATTTTTTTCTAAAAACAAAAGACACCATTTTCCTCAGAATGAATGTATGAAACAATTTAGCCAGAAAAAACAAACTTCAGTTAGGTTTGAAGGTCTATTTAGGTCACATACTACTATTGTTTTGGGGCTACTGATTGGCTGAAAAAAGTATAGGGTGTATTAGGGTATATCTTTTTCGAAAGAGCTATTTTCTGATTGGGTAGAATTGCCTTAACCATACCTGATGTACATAAAATGTCAAAATAATATGTGTAGGTGATAAAAAAAACAACAACTGTATTTCTTCTTGCATCTGGGCTATTTTATTGAGAAAATTGCAGGTATAGTAAATTGTCAGAAATTCACATTTATTTGCTGCGAGCCCGACGGTCAGCACCTTCATCAAACCGAAAGTAGGTGAAAGCATTACAAAACCCCCAATTATTTTCACTTTTGTAGGTGTGTCTAGGATAGTTTTTGAAAATAAAGTAGCCTAAAAGGTTCCCTTGGGTATGTAAAATGTGTTTTAGGGCCAAAAGGCTATAATGTAACCCTATGTAAAATGCAATAGTGGTATATGACCTAAAGCTAGATTCTGCATGGGGAAAAAGTGAAAGTAGACATACTTTTTTTCTAACACAATGATTTGAAAGTGTGAGAAATGTTGAATTATGTTGTATTTTGACTTTTCTTGTAACTTTTTTTAATGATTTTTAAATATTTGAAAGTTGTATGATGCAATATAGGTAATTTAAATTCTTTTATTAGGGTTGTGGACACAAAATTAGCCATACCTGACACCTGGTATACACTATTGGCCTGTAATGCACCTATTTGACACAATTAAAGGTATATCTAGTAAGTTTTATTCATTTCTGAGGGCTTTGCATACATTTTTTGGCAAAAATGTCAGAAAGCGACAAGCTGCATCTGTCTGCTAAGATGTCGAAAAGGCGCTTATGTCTGTTTTGAAAAAGATGTTGTGGTAAACTCTGACTCTGAGTTCATCGCGTCTTTACGGTTAGTGTTGATATGCAAATATTTTATGCGGTTTAATACATTTTACAAATTAAATAATTTATTTGGCCAAAAATATGACATTTTCCTTTTTTTTTTAAAGTTTTTTTCTGCCCCACCCCCTTCATTTTAATGAATTTTCATGGATCTGTTCTGTCAACAGTGCTTTTGGCTGCATGGTTGCATGAAAATGGCTTGTAAAGGTGGCACAAACAATATCTAATAAAAAAAATGCATTAGATAGTACAGTTACATGCAATCTTGTGTAATGAGCATATTGTAAAACATGGCATGGCCTTAAAAATGGAGTTGGGGAGGATATTCTCAGAATTATTTTTTTGTCATTTTTAAAGTGAAAAGTTGCATTTTCTTGATGGTTTCACATATACTAACTGCTGCATAATGTTAATTAATCCATTTGAAGGCAGATTTTTAATATATACAAAAACAGTGGCATTTTTATGGTAAAATCTGCTATTTTGAGCCCTGAAAATCACAAATATCATTTTTCAGTAGAAATGATTTTCAAGAGAGCTTAAACTGGTTGAAAATCACATGTTATTGATGAAATCAATTCAAAATCATTTTATTTGAAACAAAAGATTGGAACGGTTGTCGAGATATGGCATTTTGAAGATTCTGGATTTACGCGTAAAAATCGCATGAATTTGACATCAGCCGAAGCCCTTTAAAGCCCTCATATTTTGTAGAAAAGTATTTTTTTCTAAAAACAAAAGACACCATTTTCCTCAGAATGAATGTATGAAACAATTTAGCCAGAAAAAAAAAACTTCAGTTAGGTTTGAAGGTCTATTTAGGTCACATACTACTATTGTTTTGGGGCTACTGATTGGCTGAAAAAAGTATAGGGTGTATTAGGGTATATCTTTTTCGAAAGAGCTATTTTCTGATTGGGTAGAATTGCCTTAACCATACCTGATGTACATAAAATGTCAAAATAATATGTGTAGGTGATAAAAAAAACAACAACTGTATTTCTTCTTGCATCTGGGCTATTTTATTGAGAAAATTGCAGGTATAGTAAATTGTCAGAAATTCACATTTATTTGCTGCGAGCCCGACGGTCAGCACCTTCATCAAACCGAAAGTAGGTGAAAGCATTACAAAACCCCCAATTATTTTCACTTTTGTAGGTGTGTCTAGGATAGTTTTTGAAAATAAAGTAGCCTAAAAGGTTCCCTTGGGTATGTAAAATGTGTTTTAGGGCCAAAAGGCTATAATGTAACCCTATGTAAAATGCAATAGTGGTATATGACCTAAAGCTAGATTCTGCATGGGGAAAAAGTGAAAGTAGACATACTTTTTTTCTAACACAATGATTTGAAAGTGTGAGAAATGTTGAATTATGTTGTATTTTGACTTTTCTTGTAACTTTTTTTAATGATTTTTAAATATTTGAAAGTTGTATGATGCAATATAGGTAATTTAAATTCTTTTATTAGGGTTGTGGACACAAAATTAGCCATACCTGACACCTGGTATACACTATTGGCCTGTAATGCACCTATTTGACACAATTAAAGGTATATCTAGTAAGTTTTATTCATTTCTGAGGGCTTTGCATACATTTTTTGGCAAAAATGTCAGAAAGCGACAAGCTGCATCTGTCTGCTAAGATGTCGAAAAGGCGCTTATGTCTGTTTTGAAAAAGATGTTGTGGTAAACTCTGACTCTGAGTTCATCGCGTCTTTACGGTTAGTGTTGATATGCAAATATTTTATGCGGTTTAATACATTTTACAAATTAAATAATTTATTTGGCCAAAAATATGACATTTTCCTTTTTTTTTTAAAGTTTTTTTCTGCCCCACCCCCTTCATTTTAATGAATTTTCATGGATCTGTTCTGTCAACAGTGCTTTTGGCTGCATGGTTGCATGAAAATGGCTTGTAAAGGTGGCACAAACAATATCTAATAAAAAAAATGCATTAGATAGTACAGTTACATGCAATCTTGTGTAATGAGCATATTGTAAAACATGGCATGGCCTTAAAAATGGAGTTGGGGAGGATATTCTCAGAATTATTTTTTTGTCATTTTTAAAGTGAAAAGTTGCATTTTCTTGATGGTTTCACATATACTAACTGCTGCATAATGTTAATTAATCCATTTGAAGGCAGATTTTTAATATATACAAAAACAGTGGCATTTTTATGGTAAAATCTGCTATTTTGAGCCCTGAAAATCACAAATATCATTTTTCAGTAGAAATGATTTTCAAGAGAGCTTAAACTGGTTGAAAATCACATGTTATTGATGAAATCAATTCAAAATCATTTTATTTGAAACAAAAGATTGGAACGGTTGTCGAGATATGGCATTTTGAAGATTCTGGATTTACGCGTAAAAATCGCATGAATTTGACATCAGCCGAAGCCCTTTAAAGCCCTCATATTTTGTAGAAAAGTATTTTTTTCTAAAAACAAAAGACACCATTTTCCTCAGAATGAATGTATGAAACAATTTAGCCAGAAAAAAAAAACTTCAGTTAGGTTTGAAGGTCTATTTAGGTCACATACTACTATTGTTTTGGGGCTACTGATTGGCTGAAAAAAGTATAGGGTGTATTAGGGTATATCTTTTTCGAAAGAGCTATTTTCTGATTGGGTAGAATTGCCTTAACCATACCTGATGTACATAAAATGTCAAAATAATATGTGTAGGTGATAAAAAAAACAACAACTGTATTTCTTCTTGCATCTGGGCTATTTTATTGAGAAAATTGCAGGTATAGTAAATTGTCAGAAATTCACATTTATTTGCTGCGAGCCCGACGGTCAGCACCTTCATCAAACCGAAAGTAGGTGAAAGCATTACAAAACCCCCAATTATTTTCACTTTTGTAGGTGTGTCTAGGATAGTTTTTGAAAATAAAGTAGCCTAAAAGGTTCCCTTGGGTATGTAAAATGTGTTTTAGGGCCAAAAGGCTATAATGTAACCCTATGTAAAATGCAATAGTGGTATATGACCTAAAGCTAGATTCTGCATGGGGAAAAAGTGAAAGTAGACATACTTTTTTTCTAACACAATGATTTGAAAGTGTGAGAAATGTTGAATTATGTTGTATTTTGACTTTTCTTGTAACTTTTTTTAATGATTTTTAAATATTTGAAAGTTGTATGATGCAATATAGGTAATTTAAATTCTTTTATTAGGGTTGTGGACACAAAATTAGCCATACCTGACACCTGGTATACACTATTGGCCTGTAATGCACCTATTTGACACAATTAAAGGTATATCTAGTAAGTTTTATTCATTTCTGAGGGCTTTGCATACATTTTTTGGCAAAAATGTCAGAAAGCGACAAGCTGCATCTGTCTGCTAAGATGTCGAAAAGGCGCTTATGTCTGTTTTGAAAAAGATGTTGTGGTAAACTCTGACTCTGAGTTCATCGCGTCTTTACGGTTAGTGTTGATATGCAAATATTTTATGCGGTTTAATACATTTTACAAATTAAATAATTTATTTGGCCAAAAATATGACATTTTCCTTTTTTTTTTAAAGTTTTTTTCTGCCCCACCCCCTTCATTTTAATGAATTTTCATGGATCTGTTCTGTCAACAGTGCTTTTGGCTGCATGGTTGCATGAAAATGGCTTGTAAAGGTGGCACAAACAATATCTAATAAAAAAAATGCATTAGATAGTACAGTTACATGCAATCTTGTGTAATGAGCATATTGTAAAACATGGCATGGCCTTAAAAATGGAGTTGGGGAGGATATTCTCAGAATTATTTTTTTGTCATTTTTAAAGTGAAAAGTTGCATTTTCTTGATGGTTTCACATATACTAACTGCTGCATAATGTTAATTAATCCATTTGAAGGCAGATTTTTAATATATACAAAAACAGTGGCATTTTTATGGTAAAATCTGCTATTTTGAGCCCTGAAAATCACAAATATCATTTTTCAGTAGAAATGATTTTCAAGAGAGCTTAAACTGGTTGAAAATCACATGTTATTGATGAAATCAATTCAAAATCATTTTATTTGAAACAAAAGATTGGAACGGTTGTCGAGATATGGCATTTTGAAGATTCTGGATTTACGCGTAAAAATCGCATGAATTTGACATCAGCCGAAGCCCTTTAAAGCCCTCATATTTTGTAGAAAAGTATTTTTTTCTAAAAACAAAAGACACCATTTTCCTCAGAATGAATGTATGAAACAATTTAGCCAGAAAAAAAAAACTTCAGTTAGGTTTGAAGGTCTATTTAGGTCACATACTACTATTGTTTTGGGGCTACTGATTGGCTGAAAAAAGTATAGGGTGTATTAGGGTATATCTTTTTCGAAAGAGCTATTTTCTGATTGGGTAGAATTGCCTTAACCATACCTGATGTACATAAAATGTCAAAATAATATGTGTAGGTGATAAAAAAAACAACAACTGTATTTCTTCTTGCATCTGGGCTATTTTATTGAGAAAATTGCAGGTATAGTAAATTGTCAGAAATTCACATTTATTTGCTGCGAGCCCGACGGTCAGCACCTTCATCAAACCGAAAGTAGGTGAAAGCATTACAAAACCCCCAATTATTTTCACTTTTGTAGGTGTGTCTAGGATAGTTTTTGAAAATAAAGTAGCCTAAAAGGTTCCCTTGGGTATGTAAAATGTGTTTTAGGGCCAAAAGGCTATAATGTAACCCTATGTAAAATGCAATAGTGGTATATGACCTAATACACGCTCTGGAAACGAATGGAAAGGGGTCGTCTCAAACAAAGAATGGCTTGTCAGCGTATATAATGTAAACATGATTTCTATACAAGTTAGCAAAGACTGATTCTATTTGTTAACAGAGAATCAACTGAATGTAAATAAATAATAATAATAATAATAATAATAATAATAATAATAATAATAAAAATAATAAATAATAAATAATAATAATAATAATAATAATAATAATAAAGACTTTATTTAACGACGAGAGAACTCATTTGAAACTAGTCAATCTTCCATGAGGCACTTACATAAATAATCCGGACCTGTTTTTGTGTCAATTACATATAACGTATTACATGATGTTCTATTAGAGCTTGGTTTTCCAACGGTTTAAATAAAATCTTAAGTGTAATTTCTCATTGTTGAGCCTCTTATTCACCATTTATTCTTCATTGTTGATCGCTTCCGTGGCCGAGTGGTTAACGACGTTGCAAACCTTCGCGCCTCCTACCGGTACGGGTTCGAATCCCACTGGGAGCTCGACTTGTGAGTAAGTGTCGATTCTTACGGATGGCGGCGGGAGGTGTACAGTACTGGTACAGGACCGTCATATATAACCTTACATGTGTTGAAAATGACGTAAAACGCAAACAAATCATTGTTGATCCTCTCCATGTGCGTATCCGTCATAGTTTCATCCGTTTATGTATTGATCAATCTCCATAATGATCCTCTCTATGTGCGTATCCGTCATAGTTTCATCCGTTTATGTATTGATCAATCTCCATAATGATCCTCTCCATGTGCGTATCCGTCATAGTTTCATCCGTTTATGTATTGATCAATCTCCATAATGATCCTCTCCATGTGCGTATCCGTCATAGTTTCATCCGTTTATGTATTGATCAATCTCCATAATGATCCTCTCCATGTGCGTATCCGTCATAGTTTCATCCCTTTATGTATTGATCAATCTCCATAATTAAGCCGCTCTATCCAGCATGATCCAGCTGGGCTTCATTTCTTTCTTCTTTTTTTTTGAGCTTTATTTTTTATTGTTCGGACAATGTTTACGGTTTAATCTACGACGAACACATTTTTACAGTTTTTATTCACCACTTCTGTGCTCCGCTCTTTACGGGTCATTATGCATAGAAGGGTACATACTAAATGCATGCATACAACGTACTTAAAGGTACTATAGTTCTATATTAGGCGAGTAGGCGTATACCTAAAGCAAATGGGTGCGGTTTAACGCTTGGTCTTCTGCCCAAGAACACCTATTTCATTTCTTTACCTGCGATCGACAAAGTAACATCAAAAATACACATCCTTTCAATGAAAAAAGTATAGTGCATGCGAGTTTCGAACCCATGACTTTCGGATTGATAATCAATGCGTTTGGGCTACCAATCAGTTGATCAATAGCGTTATTTTTTTTTATCGATATCCTGATAGCACTGTAGACGCTTCGTGTGTGTGCATGATTCATATAATTTATTTCGTTTGAACGTAGTGAATAAGACATAAATTATCTTCTGTCACCGTTAAACACAGTTATATAAATACGTCGTCTGCTTGTATTTTGTATGCGCAGTAGTAATGGTCAGTATCACGTGATGTATCACGGGATGTATCACGTGGTGTTTGAATAGTGGTCATTCCAGTTCTGGATGGCGACGGGTTCACACCTCTAAGCTTTCAGTTAAATTTATGATTTTGGGAGTCGTAAGTTCGTAAGAAACTATGGGAACGGTTTGTGTGTTTTAAAGGCATTTAATGTTTATAATTATTTATTATATGTTTTGTCTGAATTTTGTGAAATTCGTCGGTCGTTGCAGACACTTGTGTAAATCACTATATGTAATTAAAGATAAATTGAGTATAATTCTAGTGTTCGTTGGTTGTAAGTTTGTTTGGGTGTAGTGAGAGAAAATGCGTTTCTAAGTGCGTACATACACCAAAGACCTTATATACGGTGTATGTTTTGCTGAAATAACATTGATAAACTTTAGTAACCCAAAATCCATTATTACAGGAATAGGTAGTTAAAATGAATAGCAGTAGTTCAGTTTTCGCTTTGGCGTAATGGCTATGTATACGGATTGTCAATCCGGAGGTCTCAAGTTCGAATCCCGTGTTGAGCGAACAATTTTTCAATGATTATGACAGTGATGTTTTTTGACACCGATGTTGCTACAACAAACGTCGGATTAAAAATGATATCCTGATGTGTGTGTGTGTAGTTCTAAGGTTTATAGTCCCTCCACCAGGAGAGGAAGGGACTATAAACCTTAGAACTACATACACACACATCAGGATATCATTTTAATTCCGTCATATCCTGATGTAGGATTCTCTCCTTATATAAGGGTTTACGGCCATGTTTCACAAGCTTGAATTTGGTAGTAAGCCAAGCGAAAAAACCCACCCATTTGATTTAGGTAAACGTCCACATACTAAAGCTATAGTATCTTTAAAGAAACTAACCCGCCCAATAATGGCAAAATTACACTACAAAGCCGTCTATCTAAATTCTATCCAGGTGTTCAGGTCATAACCGTTTATCCAAACCGTGCAGGTCGTATAATAATGCATACATGCCAATTAAAAGCATAGGTTAATTCAACGGTGACTGAATATGCGTAAAATGAATTATGAGTTGGTAACACTTTTTGCCTGGCTGATTAAAGCGGTTTAAATTGTGTCTATAGAGTTTGGATTCTAGAAATCGGTAAATTATATATACTGAACCAAGCAGCTAACGCACCAGTAGACAACAATTCCTTTAATATCTCAATAATAACAATCAATAAATCAAAACAAATTTCATTCTGAACGAGACAAATATCTTGTCAATAATGACTGTAAATTAAAAATAAAATCGAATTGCTGTGTCAGTATGAAAAAAAAAATTAAACGAATAAAAAAATATTTGAAAAAAGGTGGTGCGTTAGAACTTTGGTTCAGTATATATACCTTGTCATCAGTAGGTTAAGAAAATAGCTACTTTAAGAATAAACACGAAACATGACGTTAAGTTGATCGCCATAAATGGTATTGCTGTTATCCATATACACTACAAACAGGGATGATTATGTATATCAAGTTAAAAAAACCCTGCTTTGTGTGATTGTAATAATACACACAATTTCTGGTGTATTGTAAATATGAATATGCCGCGCACCTTTTTCTTGCATACTGATGTTAGTATGTTGCATTACATACATTGGTTACATATTGGTAACATATTGGTAACATATTGGTAACATGTTGGTAACATATTGGTAACATGTCGGTATAATATTGATAACATATCGGTAACATTTTGGTAACATGACAGTAACATATTGGTAACATATTGGTAATATACTGGTAACATGTCGGTAGCATATATCGGTAACTTCAATTGGAGTTTTACGGCGCACCAACACAAGAAAGATTATATGGCGCCAAACAGGAATGAATATGCTAGGCTCATTCTCCATTTACATCTAGATAAAATATGGCGAATGGGCCTAGAACCTTCTAACCTGCAAAACTGCAGTGTGCGTGTGTGTGTATTTCTAAGGATTATAGTCCCTCCACCTACCCGACGATTATAGGCACAAAGTCTGGCTGCAAATTCTATTGTACACACTCCATTTACGATGGAGTCACGTTTCCACATTTGCATATGCGGTGTCATGAAGAAAACCTTGAATGAGCATGATAAAAAGATGACAAAATGAACATGAAGGGTGGGTCCTACCCCTCTGCACCCGAATATACACTGAACAAAATTCCTAATTACTCTGTCTACAAAAAAATGAAAAATTGATAATCTTAAATTACCTCCCTTTAAATTGAATATAGTAACTGTAATTCAGCGTTAACATTAAATATTTCGAAAATTTCTTTTGCAAACGCATTTGTAGTGGTAATGCTAGTAAAACATGATGTCAAAATAATTTTAACTGGCATATTTTAGAATTAGGAACCTCGAAAGCTTCACTAATTCGAAGTACTTAATAAAATCCTATATACCCAGTTGTATAAGTGTTGTAACTTATTTCTAAGAAAACACATTGACTTAAAAGTTTTAAAATATGTTCATGCAATCAGAGCAGCACATTTACACTCGTTATTTTGCAGTTTAACCGTATCTCTAATCAAGCTCAAAATACGCAAAACAAGGAGAATATTATTGACATATTCTTAGGTAGGTACTTAACAATTTGGTTTAGTGTATAAACAAACGCCTGCTACAAATATATCATCTCTTATATTAAAAGCTGTTCGAGCCTCAACCAAACAATCGTGACAAAATGGTTTTGTACAATAGTTGTACCCTTGTAAATGCTATTCTTAATGTATAAAGTTATACCAACGTTAAGGCCGGCGATTTTGAATTTTTCTGTACATATTATAACATTTATAACAATCAATGTCAAACTGTGAGTTTTTACTACCCCATGATTCGTAAAGAAATATGATATCATAATTAGAGAGTTTATTAATAAAATGAATGTCTTCTAATTTGGACCGATTAAGCCCATTAACGTTCATGAGAGAACAGAAAGTCCAGCCTCATCGCGTCGTTAATCTCGACCAGCACGTCTTACACCACAATTAATTTTCCATAGGGTCCCTTTGTAATGTTTTTGTTCGTGGCATAGAGATAAAAAAGATTTTGCAACATGTAATTATGCTTAAATTCTTCATTGATCCAATATCTGCATGCTATTAACTTTTAACAAATAATTACCGGATTGAACTTTTTTTAATTTCATGTTTGCGTGACACCTATCAAAATTTAGACAAAATACCACCCCGTGGAGATTAGACCAATGAAGTGTAAAATGAGGCAGAATTAGCTAGAAATCTTATATCAACATGCATTTTTCTGTGATCTCTTCCTAAAATGCTGTAGATTTAGAACCTGGTAAAGATAAATCAATGTATCCTGTAAAATGTAGAAAAGCGAACTTGTTTTTTTTTTATCTACCTCCTTCATCTGTAGGGCACGAGTATTCAAGGGAAATAATAGTGGTGTGAGTCCTTAAGGTGATTTTTTTTCTAATGATCACCTCAATAATAATTGAAAATGTATACAAATCAATTACACGCAGAAAAGTGCTAAAATTTTGATTCCATGTTTATTGCTTTTCAAATTATTCAAGTTTTAGTGACCTAGGGTATTGGTCGAAATTCAGGCCGAGTATCTTTAATATTTTGAAAATCTACAGTAGTGATAAGGACTTTGCATTTTCCTGGTCATTTGTGCTCAGCTATGTCTGAAACTTTCAAATATACATGAAAAGGCATCTCTACATCTGAATATAGCATAAAAATGATCTTTAAGAAATGATTATTGAGAAAAATGCTGAAAATAATAAACTCAAACTAAGGGTTACCCGTGAAAATTTTGAATTTGCAGGAAAAGTATCAGTCTCTCGCTTTAATTTTGACATTTTTTT
Organism: Cyrtodaria siliqua; assembly: GCA_037043455.1. Lineage (NCBI taxonomy): Eukaryota > Metazoa > Mollusca > Bivalvia > Adapedonta > Hiatellidae > Cyrtodaria > Cyrtodaria siliqua. The sequence continues at coordinate 24,479 of JAWPHD010010382.1, forward strand.
CAAAGTAGTCTGTCTTCTCGATATGTGTGTTTGTTTTACAAGCCAATAGCTGTAAAATAAAGCTACAATTATGCTTATACCTGTATTGGTTTTGAAAATATAGTTAATTTTTAGTTAAACATGGTATCAAGTAAAATTTCAGCTAATTCCTGCAATATGAAGATACCTTGAAGTAACTATACATACACAGACGGGATTTCTGAATAACCGTGTTAACTGTGTCCTAACATGTCTGAAACGTTCACAGATACACAAACATGCTTAGAGGTGAAGGATGTAAGATACCCGTTCTGCAGCTCTAAAGCGCAAGGGCTTAGAGATGAATGATGGAAATTCCCATTCTGAAGCTCTAAATTGCAAGGCATTAGAGATGAATGATGAAAGATACCTGTTCTGCAGCTCTAAAGCGCAATGCCTTAGCATTAAAGGATAAAAGATACCCGTTCTGCAGCTCTAAAGCGTATACCTTAGAGATGACGGATGAAAATGCCATTCTGCAGCTCTAAAGCGCAATGCCTTAAGAATAACGAATAAAAGATACCCATTCTGCAGCTCTTTTTTAACGTCTCACACCACAATTAATTTTCCATAGGGTCCCATTGTAATGTTTTTGTTCGTGGCATAGAGATAAAAAAGATTTTGCAACATGTATTTATGCTTAAATTCTTCATTGATCCAATATCTGCATGTTATTAACTTTTAACAAATATTTACCAGATCGAACTTTTTTTAATTTCATGTTTGCGTGACACCTATCAAAATTTAGACAAAATACAACCCCGTGGAGATTAGACCAATGAAGTGTAAAATGAGGCAGAATTAGCTAGAAATCTTATATCAACATGCATTTTTCTGTGATCTCTTCCTAAAATGCTGTAGATTTAGAACCTGGTAAAGATAAATCAATGTATCCTGTAAAATGTAGAAAAGCGAACTTGTTTTTTTTTTTATCTACCTCCTTCATCTGTAGGGCACGAGTATTCAAGGGAAATAATAGTGGTGTGAGACCAGCAGGAACTTGTGTGCTGGCGACGTTGCCGTCACGGACCGGAACACCGTCTATGTATAAGGTGTCGTAGGCTAACCACGCCTTCTTGTTCTGCCTTTTCGCGGCCTTAAAGGTGAAATATGGCGTGTCTTTTGAGTATATATTTGGAAATATATATATATATAATATACAATCTGGTCAAATCTTACACTTATTGGATGTCCCGTTTTCTCACAGTAGCCAATTTTATCTCATAGCGCACACGCTTCGAGTTTCGCCCTGGTAAATGTCACGTGATCCTGTGACTACATTGGTACCAAACAATTAGCGGTGTCGCATTGAGTTGTATAGTATTGTCTATGTAGGATTACGTTGTATGGTTCTTGTTAAAAATGCCGTGTGCTGTTGCTGGGTGAAAAAGTTTGCATAAAGAAGGACAAGATAATTACTTAAGTTTCTTTCGTTTCCCTAATCGAGATAATGATATATTAAGATCTGAAGTGTGGGTAGACCGTTACCGAAGAAAATCGCCCGACTCGTCGAGAAAGTGGGAACCTACGAAAGACGTGCGAGTTTGTAGCAAACATTTTGAGTTGACTTCGTGGGAAGTCCATCCTTTGGTTTCATTATCTTTAAATTTGGAGAACAAAAGGACATGCATATTAAAATCAACAGCGGTACCAACGATATTTGACTATAAAAATGAGAAGTGCATTACCCCGCCGTCTCCAAGCAAGTTGTATTCGCCTATTCGACCGGCGTTGAGGAGGAAATTCATACATGAAGTAAGATTGAAATTTAAGTTCAATTATCTTAGCACCTCATCGGGTATACGTATGATAAATTGAAGAAAGGTGTTTATATACACCGTGAATGTTTAGCTGTTGAATTAGAAGCACGCGTCTTTACGTGAATCAATGGAGAGTTGACGGCGCTAATAATATGTAGCCGTCTTTTTTTTAAATATTGCTAAGAACGTTCAGCATAGAAATTTAAGTGAATCCGGTGAAATAAACTCTATGTCTTTGTTTCCAAATTTTAATTTTAATAATTTTAAATTATACACCCCTTATGCCAATAGTGTTATAAATATATATTATCAACATAAATAGGTCTATGGATTTGAAAAAAAAATACAAAAAGTTTCATGGATATCTATTACAAGGCAGAAAATTAATAATATTACTAGCTTTTATATTAATTCAGTAATGTTTTATGGCAAAGCAACAACAATAACGCCTCTTAGCTCGTGCAATAAGTAAAACAAGTATAATAGAATAATATACTTTATATTATGGTAATTTGATATGTTTGGTCTGTTTTCGATCTGTATATCAGGAGTAAGTATACACGAGTAACTGTCTATATCGTGCTCATAATACATTTGGCTACATTATTTAAATCATAGTATTTTTCTGTCTTTGTGCGCGACAATTAGAGCTCGCATATCATGTGATATATCCGTCTTGTGCAATACGCGTCTGTCTTCGGCGGTATTACACCGCTCAAGTAATTGTAATAAACAGGAAATATATCATAAAACTAAGTTTCCCTAAATGGTGCGTGCTTTTGTGATATACCGACGCATGTACCCTAATTAGGCTGTACTTCAATAGTGCACCGCAGTATTTGATTAGTCTGTATTGATATTTGGGGGCAGTAGTGGAGACTAGAGAGCGTGTCATATTGCAAACACCGCTCCTAGAGTGTTTGGTGTTGATGGCGACTTATGGCAAATATATAATACTATAGAAATTATGGTGCCGAAATTATAGGCTGTTTCATTTATTATTGTTTTTACTCATTTTTTTTTTTATCAATTATGGATAATATCTAATAAATATATTTGTTCCATGTCTACTTATCGGCAAAAAAATCTGACGCTCGTATTTAGACCAGGTCCATTCATTCAGAATATACTACATTTCGCGGTTATTGTGTATGTACCAAGATAGTGCAGTGTTGCGGGTGACTTACAGTCAGATTTCGATGAGTCAGATTTCGATGAAAACAAAGTTTACGTTGTTTTTGTTTGTTGTTGCTGTCGGTGTATAACTACACTATTTTGTTAGATTAGTGAATAGTGTAATGAACCGCTGAACGTAACGAATGACATGACACGATAGTCTTTACAAGCTCTCCATTTGCACCTGCACCGCGTTCGACTTCATCATCAGTTGATGAAACCGATGTATATTTTCGTCCTCAGACACGTATTCCTGCTCAAAATCGTAAGGTTGCACATTGTGTAACCGTCTTATCACGGGCATTTCCTCTGACTAGTATCATGATCGCTTAATTCTCACATTTTCACATAAGCTATACTGTTTTGCGTTCAGTCCCAATGTAAACAAAAAATAGTTTGTTCCCAATGACGTCACTTCCGGCAATTCGCGCAAGAGTTTTTCCCCTTAGATTTTTTTCGATAGTTTAGCAATGCCCGTTCGCCTGTTCGATTTTTATCTTTAAAAACATATTTTCACTGAACATACATCAATGACATAGTAAAAATCGTATTTATAATGATATTTAATACTTAAAAACATATCAAAAGCGGATTTGTTGATTTAAGACCAAGTTCTGCTTTAAGTGCCGGAATATGTGCCCTCCTGCGCGCAGCAATTTCCGTCGGAAATTACTCATGCATAACGTAGTCAGTATTTTCTAACTGTTCACGCTGTCGGCGCACCATTTCACGATCCTTAAAATAGCTTCTCTAATTTGACCATATCTTGGGCGATTTTCAATTTGTCAACAAAGAACTGACGCAATTGGATCTCAGTCTCTTTGTGCGTTTCCTTGGGAATTTCCGTTATGTTGTCGAAAATCAAATTATTACGCATGCTTTGTGATTGCACATATAATTGTCCCGCATTTTGGACTTTTAAACAAATCAATATTTCCGTGTTTACCTTTAAAAAGTATATCAGTTATCAATTAACCCGAGGGAAAGGGTTTTCGAAAACAAACAGAACACACACCATATCAATCAGCAAATTAAAAAAAATCTTCATGATTCTATTGACTAGCATTGGTGCATTATAATAAAACATGAGATAATTATATGCAAAAACAATTTTCTAAGTTTTGAATAATTATAAATTACGACTTGCAAAAGTGAAAGTTATATAAAAAAAAAACTAACGAGAAGCTTGGATTCAACAACCAAATTTGTTGTAGTGTGTTCTTGCCAAAATGAGATATAGGGTCCTATAGAAACCACTTATATTAATAAATTATGATGGCTTCCTGTGTAGAATCGGTACTAAGCAATGTGGATTAATTGTCTTGCGCAAGGACAAAAAACAAGGCCACGGCAATAATCGAAACCACGACCTCTCGATCTGGAGTCCGACAATCTACCTTTGCATCACGCACTCCACTCTGAAGGTAATTACAGACACACTATATCACGGTGCGTGATCAGAACGAGTTTTCACGGATAAAAGTCGATTCGATTCCTAACCGCTACGGATGGGCTCCTAGTATTCACTGTTGTTTTGGGATAAGCGAGGTGAGTCCTTTTTCTAGTGACCTTCTTTATTGTCGGATTATTTTCTAATTATGTTTTTTTTGTTGTAATTTTAATGGTTTCACGGAACATAATGATGATATGTTCGCCTTATGTACAACACTGTCTCTTTGTAATGTTTGTGAAATCGACACAATTAAGTTTTTTTGTGCGATTCCGCTTGGGCAAAGGCGAATATTGATCATTTGAAATGATTTTTTATTAGTTTATAGACGTTTTGAGTTCATTTAATCGACTTTATTGTATTTAATGTTCCGTGTGATAGAAAAGTATAGAACATTCTTGCTGCATTGAAAAGTCTTATAATTTACGCATTTGATCGAGGCACCAAAACGTCCTGTATAGGGGCACCTAATTTGTTCAGTACTCGATCAAAATACAATGTGTTTCTTCTTTTTCTTCTGATTACTTCATCGGGTGGATAAGAGTCTCAGAGCAAACATTATACAGAGGCGCCGGAAGGAGTTAAACATTAGGACGGTGAAGTAATAGTATACAAGTACTACTAGTGTATCAATGTCATAATAGAAAAAAAGCACGCGCTTGTCTAATTTTTGCGTACATCACACAATGTCATACGTGTACTAAAACAATCAAATGGTCCGTTTTGGTTTATGCAACCACAGTGATGAAGTGCGGCCGCGCTTTCGACCCCTCTTGACACTGAAAACGAAACATGTACAGGTATCATACGTTCAACCTCGCATCATATAATTTATCTAACTCGTTTAATAAATTCAATATTATACTGGCACTCATGTATCTTATTGATAATTTTCCTTGCCGAGATGTTGAGATTTCATCTTATTTTTCTGTAAGTTATCAAATTTGTGTTCATCGGTTTTTATCCTTAGATTTTACAGTAAAATAAAATATTGTCAGAATGAATATGAAATGAAAAGACAACAATATTCAAGATTCGGTTTTAAAAAGATACATATATTGAATCAATTTGCATGAATGTACATGAGATATGCAGGATTTTAATCGAATCCCACTGTAATTAATGATTTTAATGGTGCAATTAAGATCTTTTGAATATTCAGTATTTAAACTGATGGCATTGTTTGCGAGCAATGGACGTTAATTAGGACATAGCAAATCTGACATTTTTAGAACTATGTTTAACCAATTTATAAAGCTTAATCCTCGAATTCATATTTTTGTCAGGCTGTAATATTAGTTATTTTATTTACAAAATATCCTATATCCGTTCGTCAGTTCGTACACTATTAAGATTAATTAACATCACTTGCTGACATTTTAATGTGCGAATGTTCCATTGTTTCAATATATGTATATCAAAATGAACGGGCTGTATTTGTTGTCCATTGTATAAATTTAATAGTTGAATGCTAGCATTTGTACATTTCAAATGTGATTAACAAAATACAGAATACAGAAAACTTTATTAGACTTTAACATATATACATACGAATTACAGTCAAAACGTCCCCTGGTCAAAACGTCCACAAATTGGTCAAAACGTCCCCCTTTTGTGGTCAAAACGTCCCACTCTATTAATTATTTAGTCAAAACGTCCCATAGTCAAAACGTCCCCCAATTTATTTCTAAATGCTTCCGGAATAACTCGAATTTCGTACTCATATATTATTTTTATTGTTATTACTCATCATAAAAAAGTTGAATTCATTTTTGTTTTAGTTTTTCTTGTTGGTTTGGGGCCCTACGTGTGTGTGTGTGGTGGGAGTGGAGGGGGATAGTTATATGTGTTATAGTTATATGTGTAATAATTGACTATAACAACACAGAAAAAAAAATGTAATTGATTATATTTAATGCGTTTTCTGCGAAATAAAAATCATAAAATAAACATGTTTTTTTCTTCTTTCTAATCAATTTCCCATTCAGTGAACTAATTATTTATTATACCTGGCGACAATCAAACACTTGTATAAACATAATAATAATTAAAGTCGAAACGTCCCCCTTTCAAAAAACATATTTTAAGATAAAATTATTCATTATTTTCAAAAGAAAGAGAAGTATTTAATTACCTTAAACACGTAAAAATGTCATAAAACAGTTGCTAAACATAATAAAACAAAACAAACTTAACACTGGTAATTGTTTAATGGGGACATTTTTTTTTGTGGGGTGGGGGGGGGGGGGGGACGTTTTGACTATTTGAAAATATCAAAGTGGGATGTTTTGACCAATTTGGGGACGTTTTGACCAGGGGACGTTTTGACTGGCAACCATACATAATAATCGTCAAATACATACAATGTTTACAATATGCATGCACAACAATACATATTCTATGCAAATGAGAGTGTTATAACCATGTAAAATGGTTTCAGCTGAAACTCATATATAACTGAACTATTAATTGGCATTAATAGTGTATTGTCTCTTTTTTAATGCTTTAATAATATATAGAGCAAGATTGTTCACAATCTTCCCGTTTGTAGAATTTAATAAACCAATAAATTTAAACATGCTTGGTTTCTTATGATAATATTCTGTAATTTATTTTATTCGTAAGTCTTTGTAAACAGCACAAATTAAAATAAAATGGTACTCGTCCTCTATATCTCCACTAATGCATAACTCACAAGGTATATTTTCTATCGCAAAGTTTCTATGTCTTCCTTGTTCAATGAACAAAAGGTGTGATGACAGACTGATTCTTGTAATTGCATACCCGTGACTCCTATTTGTCACATTGGTTAAATAGTTTGACATTTCAAACGTTTGTTTCATTTCTCTCATGTTTTGTCTCCAGTGTGAAATTAACGTGCCTTTAAGTCTCATTTTCAGCAATGGAGTAACACTATTTATCTTAACTGAGGTTGGAAACAACCAGACATCACCAAAACCAAGTTCATGCAATAACACTTTTACCTTATGTGCCCAGTTATTAATATCATTCTCACACTGGGTAAACATATCGGTATAAGTAGCTTTAAGTATAGAATTACCATTTCTATTGCACGCTAATTTAAACTGATACTTTATAATTCTAACTTGTCTTTCTATTAACAAAGGAAATCGACCTGTCTCTCCGTACAGGGATGAATTGTTTGTGGCCATTTTAAAGTTAAGTATCCATTTTAAAATCTTCCGGTGAACTCGTTCAATAATATCGGCTGTAGATAATTCCCATAATTCACACCCGTAATTTAATATCGGTGATACCATGTAATCAAAGAGATTAAACATAATATTTGGAGGTACTTTCTGTTTTTACATTCTGTTCCTACTTTCTGTTCTTACATTATGTTCCTACTTTATGTTCTTACATTATGTTCCTACTTTATGTTCTTACATTCTGTTCCTACTTTCTGTTCTTACATTCTGTTCCTATTTTATGTTCTTACATTCTGTTCCTACTTTCTGTTCTTACATTCTATTCCTACTTTCCGCTGAAACTGTTTTCTTTTTCTTCTGGACGAAAGCTGGCTATATTATAACAAACGATTTAGAAAAATAATGTTTTTTTCGCAGCATTATCTGTTTGTCATGTTTACTTGAAACAAAAAAAGATATGAATTAAAAATTACAGTCAATGTTAAGTAGTACAAATGATCTGTTTTTATCAGACTGAGGATGGATACACCCGGGAGGTTCTGGCCGCTGAAGAACGTCATAAGGATCTGAGGACACGACTTGCTACGGCCGAAGCTTCGTCGTCGGCCGTGGAGTCTGCAAGGTACGCTAGATTTACTAATACAGTTGTATCACTATAGACAAGTACATGTATCTATAAATAATACACCGTAAACAAGTATCTAATTTTATTTTTAAACTAAAAACGCATGTTGTTGACACAACACCTGCCTAACCTTGTCAATATTTACTGAAAAATAATCTTTTAAGGAACAGAAAATGTATGTTGAAACAGGACATTTAACCCTGGAATTCCACCTCTTCATGTGGCCAAATTACAGTGATTTGTTGGAGGATGAAACGTCTGTACTAAATACATACCCACCAATAGCACAGTGAAAAATACTGTCCTTACTGAACTTATTTTCAAGATCTAGATCATTTTTATGTCGCCTTTTCAAAGAGAAAAGTGATGCATGGGGATCACTTATCTGTCTGTAACTTTTTCATACCTTCATCAAACTTAACATATATGTTACGGGTAAATGTAACAAGAAAGGAAGTAAAACCAGCAACAACTATTTTTAAAATATAACCAACAAATTTATTCAAATACTACAAAGAAAAAATATTCAGTTGTAGAAAATAAACAAAAATGGATCCAGTAATCCATTAAAATCTGATACACCAATAAAGTCGAAATAATATTAGCAAGTGTCCCTTTAATCTGAATTGTTAAGTGTCCCTTTAATAATATTTGTCAAGTGTCCTTTAATCCAATTTCACTTCAAGTCTTTCCTGATTTATTAATTCACAGTAGTCCAAATGTCCAAATAACCCAATAATCCAATGTCACTATTTTTTTTTTACATTTTTTTTATATCCTCTCACAATAGCTCTCACAATATATTTTAATTCACAGCATCCAATATTGTGTAAATTCTCAATTAAAATAATGAACCATATCCTTCACTTTGAATAGTAATACTGAAACCCTGCAAGTTTTACTTCTACCAACATGGAACATTCTAGATTAAAGAATGTTCTGTAGCAATCTACACATTTCAGTATGTAAACAATAATTTAGAAATTACTAGAACATTAGTAGCAATTTTTGACGTGCGTTCGGTGGTAAAACTATCGGAAACAGAATTGAAATTTTGGCGTTTTATTCCTGTCATAAATATATATTTTAATATACTAGTAGTGGATAGTCAACGTGATGTATTACATGCGTTTACAATATGTCCAATTTCTATGATTGCATTAACAACATACATGCATTATTTAACAACATACATATAGGTACACCTTTTTTAAACACGACTTTCGTTTTCTCCACATTAACAGTTAAATTCCGACGCTCGCAATACTGTTCCAGTTCGTTTAAATGCGACTGTAATCCCTCTGGGGTGTCACTGAACAATACACAATCATCAGCAAATAACATTAAATATAATGAAAGCTGATCCAAATTAATGCCTGACAAAGTATTACCTTGTTAACGATGTTTCAAGATCATTTAGAAATAACGAAAATTAGAACGGTGAAGTTATTTCCCTTGAAAAAGTCCAACTTCACATTTGAAGAACTCAGACAATGGGTCGATATGACGGACACAAAGTTTTACATCATCATACATCGATCTAAAAACACCAAACAATTTACCATCTATCCCGTTACGTATCATTTTGTACCATTTCTGTATGTTGAGTCTAACGCGTTCTTTAAATCAACAAATACGCATAATAGTTTCTTTTTATTTTGAATATGCTGATTTATTAAATTATGCAATATGAATATAGCGTCCGTGGTTCCATGATCCCTTTGAACCGAAACTGTGCGTCTGATATGCCATCGTTTTCTTAGTCCATTTCTTTAATCTTTCATCGTCGTGAACAATTTCGCAAAACAACTTATGTTATTCCACGGACAGTCGGTAGTTATTCGCATCATCCGGTGATTTTTCTTTAACAATGGAATAATCATACCTATTGACCACTGTTCAGGAAACACACTGCTTTCTAGTATTTGATTAAATATTTTTTCTAATGGAATTATTAACACGTCTGTACCTTCTTTAAAATACTCATTTATCCATGAATCTAGTGAACAGCTTTTATTCACGTATTCAAGTTTTTTTGTCGCGTTCCTAATCTCATCCTGTGAAATAGGACAATCGAGTTCCTCGAATGTAGAAGTTACTTCGTCCCCTTCCCATCTTATCAAAAAAACATCTACTTCTTCGTGTACTTGGTCATTACCCGAGTTTTGCTAATTGTTTGAAATACTCATAAAATTCTTGAAGTGTGATATTCTCATTAACGTCATGTTTACACTTTTTAAACATTTTACACAATTCCCGCGTGTTTTTTTTCCTCAGACTATTTATCTCTATGCCTAACTTACGATTATAAACTCGTTTACATTTCCTAACAAACCATTTATAATTTCTTTTCGTCTGTTTAAAACGTTGAACGTTCTCATCACAATGATTGCACAAATATAGCTGCAAAGCCTCTTGGTATAGTTTTCTCTTTTCAACACACTCGTGATTAAACAATTTTTCGCGTGTTTTACAACCACCTGTCTTTAAATGTATTCCTTAGTTTACATTGTATTTCATTTTGGAAGTATTTATTGTCCCTTGATGTGATAAAGTCTATAAAATTACCAACCTTTTCGTCCATAGATAGAGTATCGTTATTTTGTTCCAACATTTCGTTAAGTAAATGTATGTCCTGTGATGTGTCATTTGGAAACTCGTTTTTGAACATTTCCTCCCATTTATAAACAGTCTTAGTATATGTTCTCTCTCTTCCGTCTTCATATCCAACATTTAGCGAGAATGCTAACGGAGCATGATTCGAATACTCATTATAATCGTGAACTTTAAAAATGGTAATATACTTAACATTTGTGAATGCAGTTACGAGATAATCGATTTGACTTTCACCGCCATTATAATAGCAAAGCTTTCGATTATGTAGAAAAAATAGCCTATGGTCCAAACTAATAAAACTAGGTATAAGAGGCAAAATGTTAACTGTTATCAGAAGCATTTACGAAAGCTTAAAGTCACGAGTCAAATATAATAACATGTTAAGTAACGAATTTGCATGTATGCTCGGTGTGCGTCAAGGAGAATGTTTGTCCCCGTTTATTTTTGCTATGTGTTTAAATGATATAGAAGGACATGTTATGTTAAATGGATTTGATGGCATTGATATGTATATGACGAAAATTTTCATTTTGCTTTACGCTGATGATATAGTTATTTTTTTCTGAAACACCTGAAGGTCTTCAAAAGGGTCTTGATATATTATATGATTATTGTCAGAGATGGAAACTAAAAGGTAATGTTAATAAAACCAAAGTAATTATTTTTAGAAAAGCGGGAATGTTACCCATATATAACTTAAATTTTGTTTTTAATGGTGTGAATCTAGAAATAGTCAAAACGTTTTCATACCTTGGCATAGTTTTTTCAGAAGGTGGATCTTTTAGCGAAACACAAATTACCTTAGCTGGTAAAGCACAGAAGGCTATTTTTAAACTAAGCAAACTTCTGATGAAATTTTCAGATATCTCGATTAAACATAGATTGGAGCGTTTTGACAAACTTATTTTACCTATATTAACTTATTCTTGTGAAGTTTGGGGCTTTCATAATGCTCAGAATATTGAACGTATTCATACATTATATTGTAAACGTATTTTACGAATTAAACGTTCTACCCAAAATGATTTCCTGTACGGTGTCCTGGGTAGATTTAGTATGACAAGCATTAGATATTATAGAATAATCAAGTATTGGTTTAAAATTATGTGTGGCTCGCTCAGGGTGTAGGAAATGTTGAAACTTTCCTTTACACTTTTAAGCAACGCCTTTATGATAATGATTTTCAGCTTTGGCATGAACGTGTAGAAAATTCATCCAGAGCGTTATTTTTCAGAGAAATAGTATCTTTTAACTACCAGTTCTTTCTTCAATGTGTAAATATTCCAAAATTTAGAATTGCAATGACTAGGTTGATTGTTTCATCACATAGTCTAAAAATTGAATCAGGTAGATGGCACAGACCACAAAGTATTCCCCGTGACGAAAGAAAATGTATTACATGTAATAAGCTTGAAGATGAGTATCGTTTTATTTCAGAATGTTCTTTGTTTAAAGACATACGTAAAATACACATAAAAAGGTATTTCTGGACAAGACCAAGTATGTTTAAGCTAAAACAGCTTTTTAGTAGCGAAAATGAAAATGTCATCAGAAATTTAAGTATGTATATCTTCAAATGTTTTTAAGTAAAAAAAACAGATTATTTGACCATATAATGACAATCTTCTTAATCCATATTTGACATCCAATTAATGTTTTATTTATCATATATGCATGTTATTTAAAAAGAAATACAAAAAGATCGGACCGGGAAGTCGTATATTATTGTAAATATGTAGGTAATTACATTTCCAACTTTAAAGTGTTATAACTACAGTTGTTTTGGCGGGGATTTCTTTATTTACACTGTCCTGTTTTAATGGGATGACAGTAGGGTAAGTGTGAGGTTTGGTGCACCCTAGAACCGGTTTAAACCCCCAGTGGCCTTTGTGGCCACTGACAGTTCCAAGGCGGTAGCCCTATTGTCAACCCTTTTGTGTTTTTAGTTTCGTTTGAATTTTTTATTACTTTTGCCTTTTCGTTTGTCTGTTTGCGTGTTTGTATTGTGTTTTGTGGTTGACTGTCGTCCTTGAATGCTGCTTTCCCTGTCCGATATTTTTATCCTTCTTTATATTAAACTTATTTTGAATGGTGTCATTAGTTTGCAAATATAGCTAACATAAATACTTTTTACAGCCGTTAATTACCCAGGTGGCGGTACCGTACGGATGCAGTGAGCGCGTTAGGTATGGACAGACCAAATCACCAATCCTGCTGCATTTGTGGGGCACTACCACCTTGGGATTGTTATATTAATTATATTCGAAATGTTTTGCAATACGTTGTAGCATCACAACAGTATCACCTTCTCCGTTATTTCTATTAATTAGGAATACAAATAATATAATAGTATGTTTATAGCAGAAAAATGTTCATGTAAGTACTTAGAACTGTAAATATGTTTATTGCTATGTCATATGTTCTATGTATATATGCATTTGTAGTATCTCACGGGCCTATGGCCTATTGATTTATGAATACAATCTTCTTCTTCTATGATTCAAGCACGTGCACCGTCCATCGTCATCAGGTGAGTTTGATCTACCATTCACAATACAAATATTTGCGGCTTTACACATATCCGATAAATATTTGACAAAACGATTTGACCCATAATCGCATGAAATACGCCTCGTGGGTATATCATTTAAGTTGTCACTTAAATCCAAATCGGTCAGTGTTTCAATCTCAATGAAATCAATTTTCTGTCCCGTTCTACTATTTAGGTCTACAAGCAACAGTACATATCCCATTTGTAATAATAATTAATCTCATTTTAAATTTTTATAAATATATCTGTGTCATACAAGTTATGTGCAGGGGAATTTTCCGGTGCTATATATGTGTAAGCAAGGCTTGACTCATATACATTTTGGTGTTATCATGGATTTATATGTACATATAAATATATTAATCCATGGTGTTATGCCACTTTACTCCCAGCGTTTAAAATCACACGAAAAATCGAACAAATGCAAACCAATTTTCATCAAATAAAGCTAATTAATTATGAGTCAGTGCGTTAAACAAAAAATATCCGTTCGGCACATAGTATGCATATGTACACACATTAAACACTATGACAACAAATCAAGTGTATACATTAAAGAACATAATTATATCAGTCTTTTGTAAAGATAACTGAACTGATTTGAATGCTGTTTTACGTCATTTTAGCACATGTTAGGCCATATCTAACGGTAGATAATGTTTGTTGTAGAGGCAAACCACCCATTTTTTCCTGGGTAGAACCAGTACTGTATACCTCCCGTCAATGATTGAGAGACAAGTTACAGATCCATTGATAGTTTTATATCTGTGTTTACTAAGGAATGCCGCGAAAGTGATGGTTAATACAGTGTTTGTTAGAAAATGTCGATGTGTGTAAGATTGCACGATGCAGTAGTATGAAGGCAAGTTGTGATTTAAGACTGAATCTGAACAGTCGTCACAATCTGATGCTACAATGGCACCCGGCAGTTTATCTTGCAAAGTTCAATCGTAGCTTCCATCATATCATTCACCCCACCACATTGCGGTTTCTGTCCATTACATCGTGCCATTGATACGTGTCTTGTTATGATACCGCACCCTAAGCTACAGTTGGCTTCAGTGTTCATATAACTTTGTCAACCGATCAGTTGTCTCATATTTTCAAATACTTGCACCAGTTATTCATGAAGATTTTGCTACCAGCTGAACCAATTTCGTTTAAATAAGTTTTCGTTTAAATAAGTGATAAATGATTCAGAATTTCTCATGTAATACAGTTATTAATATATTTTTCGTGTTTTTCTTACTTATCGGAAAAACGTTTTTAAAAATATTTTGGTAAGGGCGGATTTTACTCTTTTTTACGCTTAAACACAATTTAGAGCGCTTTTCCCATATTATTTCTGAATCTTGAGTTGGTTAAATAGTAGTCGATATACAACCCGTGTTAACCCGGCATGTTCGTAATTTCCGAATCGAGATATCCATACTCAGCGTGTTAAAAAAAATGTGAACTTGCTGGGGAAATATAGACTTCTACCAATAGAATGTCTTCTTCGACATGGAATAGGCATTTGGACAGTTTCAACCATAGGATATATTCAGATTTTTAAACCACACACGTTATGCGTACCTAGCGAGATAGTATTGTTATCACTATTATCATCATCATCATCATCATCATCATCATCATCATCATCATCATCATCATCACCACCACCACCCCCACCACCACCACCACCTCCACCTCCACCACCACCACCACCACCACCACCACCACCACTAACACCACCATCAGCACCACCACCATCATCATCATCATCATCATCATCATCATCATCATCATCATCATCATCATCATCACCACCACCACCACCACCACCACACCATCACCACCACCACCACCACCACCACCACCACCACCACTAACACCACCACCACCATCACCCCAACCACCATCACCACCACCACCATCACCACAATTGCCACTACCACCACCATCACCATCACCACCACCACCACCACCACCACTACAACTAACACCACCACCACCATCACCATCACCACACCATCACCACTATCACCATCACCACCACCATCGATATCACCACCTCACCACCCCATCATTTTCATCACCACCAACACCACCACCACCACCATCATCACCATCATCATCATCATCACCACCTCCACCACCACCATCATCATCACTACCATCATCACCATTTACACCACCACCATTTCCATCACAACCATCACCGCCACCACCACAACCACCACCACCACATCCACAGCTACCATCACCATAACCACCTCCTCCACCACCACCACCACCTCCAACACCATCACCATCACCACCATTTCCACCACCACCACCATTTCCACCACCACCACCATCACCATCACCACCATCACCACCACCACCACCACCATTTCCACCACCACCAACATCACCATCAGCACCATCACCACCACCACCACCACCACCACCACCTCCACTACCACCATCACCATCACCGCCCCCACCATCACCACAACCATCTGAACCACCACCACAATCACCACCTCCACCATCACCTGCACCACCTCCACCATCACCTGCACCACCTCCACCATCACCATCACCACCACTACCATCACCATCACCACCATCACCACCATCACCACCATCATCACCACCACCTCCACCACCTCCACTACCACCATCACCACCACCACCACCATTTCCACCGCCACCATTTCCACCACCATGACCATCACCACCCCCACCACCACCACCACCACCATTTCCACCACCACCACCACCACCATCACCTCCACTACCACCATCACCATCACCTCCACCACCACCACCACCATGACCGCCACCACCACCACCACCATAACCACCACCCCCTCCACCCGCCGCCACCACCATCCACCACCACCACCACCATCACCACCACCACCACCATCGCCATCACCACCACCACCATGACCATCACCACCACCACAACCACAACCACCACCACCACTACCACTACAACCACCACCACTACCACCACCACCATCACCATCACCACCACCACCACCATCACCATCACCACCACATTTTAATTGTTCTAGCATGACGCGCCTTAATAGATTCCCGTTAAAACAAATTTGCATTCACAAATCAAAGTTATCATCGAATTTTACAATGTCATTTAGTCATCAATAGGTTATTTACATGATTGAATTGATTGATTGAATCTTGTTTAATGGCTCATTAACACGGTATAGGTTATTTAGAGCCACCCAGAGAGAGGGGAAGGATAGGGGAGACCGGGGCAAGATGATACACTGGGCAAGGTGTTACATTCAACATTTTATTCGTATGAATTCCCCTATTACGCCATGGAAACGTAATTCTAAATGTTTGCCCATGCGACCGTCTTGTTTGAAGCCGGTAAGCGAGTTGGCTTGGCCGTGACAAAATAGCGAGCAAAAATGGATGTTGCGGCAAAATAAGTAAATGTTCATTTTTAAAATGATCTACGAATAGTTTCCTTATTATTCAAATATTGCGTTCTCTCCAGAGATCATAATAAACATTATGGTATATGCTGCTACGTTCCATAGTATTGAAAATTGACTTGTCATGGATTACATGGTAGCGAAATGAACATGGGTAAATGGGTGGTGGGGTAACATGTTACAGTACATAAGGGCTAAACGTTACATTATAACATCTTGACCCGCTGTTACATAACTTGCAAGATCTTCGTTTAACTAGTTTAGTGAAGAAATAATTAACTTTACACAGACATAGGCCTAGCTGCATTGTTATCTTCGCCGAGGTAGAAGGATGTAGTAATGGCTTCCATCCGTCCGTGCGTCTGTCCGTCGCGTCCAATTTAGTATTGATTGTATAGCTCTTACGCCCATGAAGGTGTTTTGAAATAATTTGGCACAAATGATAGCCTTAACAAGATGACGTTCAGAACCCAACACCCGGGTGTGCAGCTCAAAGGTCAAAGTCACACGTAGAGGTCAAATATGTCAAAAATCCCCTATATCTCAATGTTAAAGAAGATATTCGTTTCCGCTTCACAGAACTCAAACCCGGGTGTGTTTATTTAAGGTCAAGGTCACACTGAGAGGATCAATATTTCATATCCCCACCCTTATAAAGCTGCCCCCAATATGCTTAAAGTAATTAAAGCTCATTTGAGATTGCGCCCGTCTACGGAACTGTTCAACAAGATGCGAGATAATAATATTGTTTGATATCCTTTCCCAGGAGTAGTTCGGCTATGTGACTATATCATTTGTAACATAGGTCGGCAGGTGGTTAACAAATGGTCACACGAATATCCGAAGACCAAATCATCACCGGAAATGTGCCGGCCGGAAATCGAACCAATGTCATTAGGACATTATTGTCAGAAGTAAATCATTTTTTACCAGTATATATGTTAAGCGTAAAAAACAATTCTAACCATAAAACAAAACAATGTATATAGTATGTAAAAGAAAATACAAATATTAAACATACAACATTAAACATTAAACATACATTTATTATCACAGTAATATCATAATACACATTTATTATACAAGAACTCATACATTTGAAGTATATATACTACGGTCCCTTACTTGAAGAGGGCTGTAGTAAATATACTTAATATTTATATGTATTTATTGATATTTTCTTATATTGTCTTGTATAACACTGGTATATTCTGATAATATTGGCATATAAGACGATGTATAACATCTTGCCCCGACAGGTGTAACACTTTGCCCCAAAGAACGGGGCAATGTGCTACAGTTATGTGCATTTTTAAATAATGGAATTTTCAAATGTTTCAGGCAGTCTTTATTTTTAAAGATCTATACAAATGCGACCTTTTACGATCTTTCGGAAAATATAAAGATATTTTCATTTATTGCAAACAACATTTAAAAAAATGAATTATTTAAAAAATGTAACATCTCGCCTCGGTCTCCCTACATAGGAATCCGAAGACCGTGCCCTACTCTTATCATCGATTAGATTCCTGTGGTTCTTTAACGTACTCGGAGGATAAACCGATATACGGGACCGCCAGGTTTACGTCCCCATCCGAAGGACGAGGCTAAGAAAAAATGTCACGACCAACTGGCAAGAACACACCATGAAAGCAGTGATACAACATGTGTAAATAACAAACATGCAACGCAAAGTATACATCAACATGTGTGGCTAACGACCATATTGTCTACATAGCAAGCGTGTTGTTGCCTTCCGTCTAACAAAATGCCAAGCTTTTGAACATACCGATACGTCGATGTACATGCGAGGCGTGATCCAAAAGAATGACGGAATTGGCCGAGTTTTCACAATCGCGCAGGACCTTATTCGGGCGAAGTTGTTAAAGATTGCCATCTTTCGTAATGTAAAGCATTAGTTATAGCCACACCATGTGCATGATAAAGGTATCGCTGAACAGGCTGTTGGCTGTTAACCCTTCCTCCGAAACGAGGCTGCCTTGGTAACCATTTGGCTATAAGAGTCCTACTAATTAGGCTTCACCAGTATTCCAATAGGTCAGAGACATTATTCATGAAATAGCTAACATTTAAAATTAAACCTAATAAAAGCTTTAAATATTCAACTTACCACTCAAAAGTATGCCAGCCTAACCAGGCAACGCCAAGAGTTCTGTCCCTTGTCATCTGGGTAGTTGCATACCAGTTTTATCTGTTCGTCAATACGAACCTCAAGATATGTTTTGGCGAATGTTTGGCCGTCTTCAATATCAAAGAGAGTCATAATTTCGGAAGAATTCATTTCTAAATTACTTTCTTGTGAGTTGTAAATATTTCGTTTGCCTCATCCGGAATTTGAAAACATCGCTAGACTAAACGCGATTGGCCAATACAAAATAAAGTAATCAAATGTGTGAGACGCTTGCAGTGAAGGATAAACTACGGGTCTGCGACTTTATGCACCTTTGTGATATTATTAATGATCGATTTGCTAAAAACCTTAAAAATGAAAATGATTTTTCACGATTCTCTACGTATATACCAACGCATATATTACGACGTAGTAAGTCATAACTTTATGTGTGTTTTAATTAGAATGCAAGTATGATTTGAATATTTACTTCCCAACTCTTTCGGCAAATCATGACATCGTTTTGTTGTTTACACCACGTCGTTACGTTACGCGGCTGTAAATGCGATCGCCTTACAATTAATGTGACACCCTAAACCAAATTTAACGTTACTAACTTTCATTTTATGAAGTAAGATTTCAAATAATGATAAATACTTAACCCTTTTGCTACCACAGTCGAAAACATTGATTTTACAGCCAGTTTAGACCCAGATCAACATGCACACTATGTGCAGGCTGATCAGGGTTTACACTGATCTACGATATTGCACACATTGATATTGCACCGGAACTTTTTCTCGCGCATGCTAAGAGCCGCGAAATAGAAATAAGGAACTACTTTCAACTGAATCCTGCCTATAGTGTCAACAAAAAAAAACGACGTGTTTTTGTTGAACCTTTTGTGGCAGAAATTGATAAAATAATTGAAATGGTCACTCACCCACTATTGTTAACGTTATCGAATGGCAAACAAACGTTAGCAAATCGCTTGACGTTTTTAATGACGTCATCCGACGTCGACGTCGTTTTCGCGCAAAATAATCATCCACACAAAATGAAACTGAATAACATTATAGGAATTCCTTGGAAAGCTACATACAAATTCAATAACCTATAATATTGTCCCGTTTAGTTTGCATTGAGCTAAGTGTGCAGTATTCTACGATATTGCACACATTGATATTGCACCGGAACTTTTTCTCGTGCTTGCTAAGAGCCGCGAAATAGAAATAACGAACTACATGTACTTTCAAATAAAATAACGGAATTCTTCCTATAGTGTCAATAAAAAAAGACGTGTTTTTTTCCCCAACCTTTTAAGGCAGAAATTGATAAATAATTAAAATGGTCACTCACCCACTGTTTTTAACGGTATCGAATGGTAAACAAACTTTAGAAAATCGCTTGATGTTTTTAATGACGTCATCCGACGTCGACGTAGTTTTCGCGCAAAATAATCATCCACACAAAATGAACGACAAGATAGGAATTCCATCAAAAACTATAAAAAAATAACACAAATACAAAGAAAAGTAATAGTCATACAATTAACATTGATCGAAAACAATATGAAAGTATACAATAAAAAGGTTATTGAATTTGTATGGCTAAATGTTACTTGGAACTCGTTGTTTTGGCGCAGGACGACTCGCAAGCTCGCCGTCCTTTGCCAAAACAACTCGTTCCAAGTAATATTTAGGTGTCAGACCGGTCAAAATCAGCCCATTGAGCACAATGCAATATAGGCTATATTTGGAGATCAGTCACAAGTTCCACAACATTCGTTCGCTTAAATACACTTTTATTCTGTGTATTAAACACATTTGGCTAGCAAACGGTCCCATATCTGGAATAAAACACCGATTCAGTTTTTCAACATTTCGCGTCATTCATTCACACTCTGCGTATTTTGAAATAAACATCTATCAAAACCACATCTCTACCTAACCTCTGTGCTCATACTCTCCAAAGAAATAATCCTGACAAACACAGTAAAATACTTACTATTCATGACAACAGACATACTACTTTAACCTCAGGTTAGATTTAACAATGAAATAGAAACTAATCTTGGGAAAAACACATGCAAACTAGAAACTTTGGATTCTTTCAAGGAACTATTTCAGCACCCTACGACCCGGAAGTATTTCCTGACTGGTCTGACACCTTTAGCCATACACATTCAATAGCAAGCGCCTGAGATATGTAAATGGTGGTATGAAAGCACTTATTATTTTCCCCATAGACACCAATGTTAAAGTGTCACATATTAATGATTTGCTGCAAATTCAACTCAAGTATGGATAATGCAGCAGTGTAATGTTCATATAGAAAACTATTTTTCCACTTTAAAAATCACCAGAAAACGTGGGGTCACAAGACATGTAAGAAAGTTCTTGTTTGTTTACTAAACAGGTCAAGGATACAGCTGTTTTTATTGATCGACTGTTTTCATTGCTCACAAAGTGTAAGCATAGAGTCGAAATTTCGAAAATGTTCATCAGTGATCCAGTAAAACCTATTAATACGCTTCTTATACATATAACCACAAAATCGAATAGAAATGGGCAGTTTCCCCTACTTGTAATGCCCATTTCCATCGAAAAAGGAGGGATTACTTTTTATTATAGGAACTACATTCGCTACACCTCGGAGGTTTACATGTAATTGGTGGTGGTAAACCTGGTGGCATGTTACTGTCGCTTGTTTTATTTATTGGACATGCGCAGTGAATCAGTCTATCGTCTGCTAGTACTTCATTTCCGTGTTCGGTTTTCTAAGTTTATTCCCGCCTCCTCTAGCCTTGCACCAGTTTACTGCCGAATGAAGCTGTTTGGTACAGTCTGTTCCGTTTAACTTTTCCGCCTTTGCACTTGCTTAACGCTTGTGTTTCCTGGCATGCCAAATTATCGCCAGTCAACAAGTGTTAAGGTAAAACTCAACAAAGACTACTAGTATAACGAAAATAATGCCGTTGCAGACGGAACTGCTTTTGTGGACTTGCTGAACAAACTTTGCTAACCATCTTTTCAGTCGATGATGTAACATACAAAACTAACCAAATAACAAACCAAAAACGATATTTATCATCGTATTCAGATTTGGTTGAAAGAAAAGTTATTTCCAAAACTCACTCAAAACAACTAGCTTCAAGTGGTTTAGGTTTGAGCCATATACCGTATGCATGCAAAAGATGGCCCATATTCATAAAGCTTCTTCAGATATTTCTCAACTTCAACTTAAGATTGGCAAATTTCACTTAGGTAAAATTTATTCTTAAGTCAAATTCGTATTCATAAAGCATCTTAGTTGAAATCTTAGCTGATAAAATATCTTAAGATATTCTTATTTTTTAAGTTTATTTTTCGTTTCTCAAGTTTGTGTCCAGGCTAATCTGGAATTCCCCATCTATATTAAGAAACCGGAACAGCTCTTTAGCTTAGGATTCCCCCACAACTATGCAGTATACATACCGGAGTGAAGAATTCTTAGAGGTGCTTCTTGTCTATGTGTATTGTGTTTATATCTTTGATAGTACATTACATGTTTAAAGCAATACATAATAGCCAACTTGTTACTAAATTACATTAAGTTGACTGTGTTTGTTGTCTTTTTTCTTAAAGGGAGGCGATCTCGAATCATTTGGGTTTCCATACAAATACGATTAAAACCGTCATAATTTGAACAGTTTCATGTTCAATGTGCATAATATTAAGCACTAAACTAGGCCCCACGCACCATGTAATTAAACTAGGCCCCATGCACCATGCAATTAAACTAGGCCCCACGCACCATACACTTTAAATATTCTTAATGCCAAAGCGTGGTCTGGTAAACTGAACGGATTCGGCTAGTGTTGTGGTGTAAATCATTAATATTAATTCATAAGTATGATGCGTTAAGTCTCCTAAATGATGATTGTGTTGTGTTGTTTGCGACATACACTCTATCTGTATTATATGTACAACTGTTAGCAAAATAAACCCAATTTAAAATTAATAATTATGATTTAGCAACAAAAAACAACCGAGTGGTCGATATTTCCGGACCAAACGTTTTCATAAACAATAATAAGATGCGGCCTAATGTAATGCATGTGCTGTACACTCTTCATATACAATGAGGGTTTTCATGACACCAATCACTCCCTCAGATCGCCTCCAGACCCTTTATACATAAACTTCCTTTTCTTAAAATTATCTAAACATAGCATTGATACACGTAATGAAATTGTTTTAAGAATATTAAAATAAAATTATTTCCATTTCACCATATTTCGTGCAAAATTTTACATTTCGACGAGCCGCAAGACAAGATTAAGAATGTTGAGAAACATTTTACCATTGTTTGTGCACAATTCGACGTGCCGCAAAACACCATTTATTCGTTTCATGCCGCAAATCGTTGCTTTTAATGGTCTCTGGAGCCAAGATATGCACATTTTCAATATAAGTATTGTAGGGACATATTACACATGTATTTTTAAGCTACTGAAATCAATTGTACAATTATTAGTTCTCTATACATTAAATGCTTTCACATTTCTATGTTTAAAGGGACCTGTGGCAATCTTGATTTTTTTTAAGCCTGCGGCGTCTTGTTAGTTTGTTTGACCTAATTTGTAGTTAGATGACTTTTTTTCCCACTAATATATAATGTTAATGTTAAACAACGAAAGAAAAAAGAAAACTTCAAAATGTTATTTAATTATATGCACGCAGGTTTAAAGTCAAAATAATACTATATTAATAAATCTTGGGGAAGACACTTTCCCTTAGCCTCGTCCGTCGGATAGGGACGTAAACCGGGCGGTCCCGTGTATCGGTCTATCCTCCGAGCACGTTGAAGAACCATAGGAATCTATTCGATAATAAGAGTAGGTCACGGTTCCCGGATTCCTATGTATTCTTCCCTCTCTCGGGGCGGCTCAACATAACCTATACTGTGTTAATGAGCCGTTAAAGAACATTCAATTCAATTCAATTATATTAATAAATCGAGATGCTATAAATGTTTGAAACAAACTTAAAGATTGCCGTGTGTCCCTTTAAAGGCTGACCAGATTATAAGAATCCATCATGAGTATCCATGTGAGATAGAGAAATCTCACCCGAGGGATTAGAATTGCAACCAGGGACGTGGCTCTGCCGAGTGCCTGGTTGCAATTCTGATCCCGAGGGTAAGATTTTCCTATCTCACATGGATCACTCATGATGGATTATTTTTCTCCCATTATGTGTTTATTACCGGCATAAAATCAATGACTTTGCTGATTTAAGGGGGGCACTCCTCAGTTTCGCATAAATGTCCATGTAAATCAGAAAGAAATCAACCAAGCATCTGTTAGGTCCATGGATGGTATTTATAATAATTATGAAGCACATGTTTGATGTTTTTTTTCAGTTTTGATTACTTCTAAGTTTATTTTGGTTTATTGGAATATGCATTCTTTGGGTTTTTTGGAGGCTATAAATAGAAAAATGTGAACCAATCAAAAACTTCCTAAAAGTAGGTAAAATGGCTGATTTTCAATCACGGGGAGATCAGCATGGAATAACTTTTTTTAAACGCCGGACTAGGTATGTAAAATTTAGCAATTCCTGATATGCAAGAGCATTATGAGTGCAGACATGACCGTGATATGCGTAGGCAATTTATATTTTTTTATTTATTGACATTTGAAATATTGCTAAAATTGCTTTTTTAGCATGGTTTGAGGGGTGGGGTAATCTTAAAGAAATGGGACTAAAGTTGTACAGCTTTTTGATACTTTTATTTGGTATGAAAATATGGGTAATTTTTTTAACATGCCTAAATAGTTTGACACAAATTGGTTAAACTAGAACTTGATATTGTTTATGAACCACTGATAAACTATGGCGTTGTTGAAGACGTTTGCAAAGCAATTATTTAAATAGTAAACAACACGATCATATCGTTTCCTTTCTTTTTTGAAATTAAAACAAGTAAAAAAGACGTGCCTAAAACGGGACTCGAACCCACGGTCTTTCGATTACCACGCCAGTGCGCTACCCACAGGCCTAGAAACACACGGTTGATTTAGCAACCATTTTTTTCACTATCTATGCTTACCTGAACTTGGTTACATAAAACAATTCCTTAAATAGTTAAGACAGGGTAGGAGGTGTCTTAACGTTTGAAGGAATTTCACACAACTTAAGATAAGCTGTTTTATGAATAACGTTGAACTTAAGAAGTTTCTTAAGTAGAAGTGTTAGAAAATAACCTCATTTGAAGGTATAATTAAGTTGAGAATATATTAAGAAGCTTTTATGAATACAGGCCCTGGTACTGATTGTGTGACAACGCTGCTGAAGGACAGATTACAGAAACCTTTAAAACTTTTTTATTCACTTTTCCGGTGCAGACAATAAGTTCATACTACTTATCAAACTCGAAACGAGCGAAGATCATCCAGAAAATCAAATAATATCCTAAGCTGATGCATTCACTAAATACTTAATAATGTGACATTGATTGACTTGTCATTATCGTCATCAAAAACATATAAACCATAGTCATCAGCCATCATTACCAAAAAAATAAAATCATTAATATTATCGTCCACCTTATTGGTAATACCATTATCATCACCTCAATCTAACCATCACCACATTAACATCATTGTGATGTTCATCATCTTAATCATCACTACATCGACATAATCATTTTCTCATCAAAATATTCTTTATTACATAATCATCATATTATCATAGACTGTAAACACGATTATCATCACATCGAGGGTAGTGAATAGTTACTGGTGTCCATTTTAGTATAATCTTTATTTAATTATACATCTTTAGTTATTTGTGTTTCATTTAATCAAAATCAACATAGACAGTAAAGCGAAGTAGAAATGATCTCCTGTTTTTATTCCATTTTTATATATTGCGAACGCCCGATCGTTTGATTGATATGTGTTTTAAAATTTTCTACGGAGAAAAATGCGTATTTTTTGTCTCTTGACATACAAATTAAAGAAGTAAATCAATGTGCAATGACACCTTAAAGGGAACGTAGCGACACAAGCCAAACCATCTGTAGTATTGAGAGTTCTGAAATCCTTGAATAAAGGTGAACGAATTATCAAACTCGGTTGATAAACAAAGAAGATATGGTTATTTGAAGTTTCTGTTGACGCGGATCTGGAAGCGGCATTTTGAGAGCTATGACATCACGGTTCTAATGACCATATTGGAATATTTATAAATATGAACATTTACTGATTTATATGGAAAAATGACAGCAACTGTATGAAAAAATATGTAATACTTAATGGCAATAATGATTTATAAGACCAGTAAAAAAAAATCATTCATTTGCAGTGATTTACTTCGTTTTAAATGATATTTATCTATATTCCATTTGTGTAATATGGAACTATGACGTCATAGTTCTAAAACTGGTGGCTTCCTATTCATTTTAGAACAACCTGTATCTCAGAGGTGTGAATGGCGGTTGTGTTTTTTATTTGCTCCGGCGAATTCGGATTTTTATTTGGACACTATAGGACTTCTTGAGGTAAATCTTATACGGTTCTGTAGATGAAGTTGTGAGCCTTGGCATATATGTTGAAGTATAAGTATTTGGATGAAGAAATATGTAACTATTAACCAAAACGCTGATTTTTTTTTGTTTCACATTGAAAATTGACAAGTGTTCACCTCAAACAGTATTTACTTTCTATTGTGTTGCTATTCAGTATAAGGCGTTAATCACATGGCCGCCGCTGGCGACTCTTGATTAAGTGGTTATATAGTCGAACTTGAGCCTATGCTAATGGATTTATTTATTTATTTATACTCTTTATATCCTCTAGTTACAGAGATTTATAAATTGTGCAGATAGTGCAGTGAAGAACATATAATACAAGTGACAAAAAAAGGCAAAGTACAAATAACATCAATAAACACAAACAAATATTAATTAAGTTCAAAATAAATAAGCAGTGTTGACTAATAAGTAAAGAGAAATGTTGTTTTTTTGCAGATTTTTATCCATATTTCACTTCTAATATAAGATATAATTAATTAAAATGTTCTTAGTACTAGTTTTTATTTATAAAGTGATCATTACATTATAGTTCATACATGATTAAGAAATTCACTAGCATTATTTCTGTCTTATTGACTTGTCTCAAACAGGTAAACACATGAAGCAATATAACTGTAGATTCCTGACAGAATTGTTCATAGCACAGTTCATTGTCAAGTTCATTGGAGTACCGGCCGATGAGATATCTAAGGACGTCCTCACATTCACCATTCAATAGTTTTATCAAACATGTGCTGTCCATATTTTAAATGGACATGTTCAAAGAAAAAGTTCCGAATCGACTGTGTCAGTGGGCATATTGTAGTTATATGTGAATAAAAGTCTGTATAAATACTTTCACAAAACTTGCAAACTCTTGATACAGTGGCGAAATGTCAGTCCATATTTTGCTAACCACTCTTGAGTTTTTTAGGAATAAACCATTTGAGGCACACTTCCATAATATGGTGGTTTTATAACTGTATGAACGGACATAAATCTATCAAATACGTTTTGGCATCTCATACGTTGTAGCCATTGGCTAGATTCATACTTATAAATATTCTTTTGACGAGTTTTTCCAAACAAGTTTGCTCGGAAATATACTTGATTCAATATAATTTACAATAAAATGTACCATAAATCATATTTTTTTAAAATTTTAAAAATATCAGGATATAGCCTTTTTGTTTATTATCGGTTCTAACTATAAACATAGATAAGCGTGCATTAAAGACCTGCTTTGGAAGAGATCATTCGGCATCGAACATAGTTTTTGTAGAAATCCTAACTTTCTTTTATCATTCTCTGCTTGTACTGGCAACCACCCGTGCATGCTTAGACACATATCCGTTCTAGTAAGTCTATCAAATCCCTGTATTACTTTAGCGCAAAAGCGGCAAAAAAATCTCCATTTGCTCAATGTTCTGTTTGGATAAATTAAACCAAAGTTCCGACCCATACAATAGCGTTGGTATACAGATCATATGTATAAGGGACGCTGATAAAATTGGATTAATGAGGTTTGTAGCGAGACCCAAGGCATTAGAGAGAAGAACGCAGATTTTGCCTTCGTAATCGCATTTGATTTTTTCATTATGAGTAAAACATCGACTAGTGTGATTCCTACATGTTTGACGCTTCTTACAATATTTACTTTGTCTTGACCTAGAAAAAAGTCAGGACATTTTTTTACTCTAGCTTTGTCACCAAAATGATAATGTTGCTCTTTAAGGGGTTAATTTGTAGCGCATCTAGTCGAATATCTATTTACTATATCTAACATATTCTGTAAGCTTTCTGGGATGTACACGATAGAGTGAGGTCGTCAG
This sequence comes from Cyrtodaria siliqua, assembly GCA_037043455.1. NCBI lineage: Eukaryota > Metazoa > Mollusca > Bivalvia > Adapedonta > Hiatellidae > Cyrtodaria > Cyrtodaria siliqua. The sequence goes on from JAWPHD010010382.1 coordinate 52,805, forward strand.
CCAAAGTGCAGTTTCTGCCTTTACATCTAATATGCATGTTCCGAGATTGCTACGTTCTAACTCGTTCAAGAGCCCATCAATGAACAGATTGTAAATTTAGAGTAGAGATAGTCCCACCCTGCCGGACGCCCTGATTTACTGCAAACCACTTTGATTGTACGCCATTAATGTATATACAACTTTGCATGCGTGTATGTGCGTTAGCTATAAGCCGCCAGGGTTTTCCCTGAATGCCTAACTCATGCAGTTTATAGAATATACCGTTTATCCAGAGAGTGTCAAAAGCCTGTTAGTGTCCAGGGTGCAGACAAAAACTTTACTGCCTAACTCAACATTATACAATATGGCTTCCTGTAAGTTAAATCATGCCCGTTATGGACCCAAGGCATTTCTGATATGCATTTTGTTGTGAGTTTGGAAATTCAATACATTTTGCTTCTATCCAATTTAAGAGTTTTGTATGCAGTATTTTTTCAAATAACTGTATATGACTGGTACTAATGTGATGGGGCCTATAATTGCTTGGGTCTGATCGGGATTTACCATTGTTTTTGATATAGGAATTATTACGCCCCTTTTACAATTAGATGGTAATATTTCTTCCGTTATAATTTTATTAAATAACGTTGCAAGAACGACATATAACATCTTAACACCTAATTTTAAGTGTTCGTTATAAATATTGTCAAAACGAAGCAGCTTTTTTTGCTCTTTAGAGACCTGACTAACTTTTCTATATATTCCGGCAGATATGTCGGGATTAAGTTTAGGCGTGTCATCGTAGGTTAATTATTATCGGAAATCTTTTTAATTTCAACTTCTATAGATCTTTAAAATCGTTATCAAAATATTTTGACTCAAGTGGTGTGTATATCTGCGAGTAGAATTCGCAAAACCGGTCGCAAATACCCTGTGGATCGCGGACAATACCATTTTGTGTTTCAATTTGAGAGCAACTCTGGATTATTGATTTTTTCGTTTCTTTACAAGACTCCAAAATTGTTTTGTTATCACATTCCGCGTATTTTTCAGATCTTCATAAAATTTATTTTCTATGGTTTTAATAGCGTCCTTTTGCGTGTTGACAAATTTTCTTTTCAGTAATTTGTATTCGGTGTAACTTTTAAACTCATTACCGCGCGGTCTATCTTCCGCTATCCACCGCTTTCGCGCGATCGCTGATCACGATGTGCCTGTTGTACGGCTTTTCCCCAGTATGGTTTCGCATGTGTGTTAAATTTCGCTTTGGGAGGGTATTATTGGCTGATTTTGTTATTATTGATATTATATCATTATAGAAAGTATCTATATCTGAAAAATGTATATTTTGCAATGCTACAGATATGTCATTTTGGTATAGTTCAGTGAAATTATCATTAATTTTGTGCCAAGCAATTTTATCTGTTCTTTGGTTTTCTCGTAATGATTCAAATTGTACATTTATACTAGTAAAAATCGGTAGATGGTCCGATACCCCGAATAAATCATCGTCTAGAATGTGGGTTTCATTGATAATATCAGCGTAACATTTGTGAATTAATATGTGATCCAACATTTTCTCTGCGGGTTTAAATGTATAAAATGGACCTTTGTCTTGTAGGCTGTAGTCCTAAAGAGAACATTTTATTATCTTTAACGAAATTTGACAGAGATTTATCTCTAAACGTATTGCCTATTCCTGCTAAATTTATTAATTCGGCGTTCATGTCACCCGCAATTACTACAGTACCCTGATCGGAGTATGTGTCTAAGGCTGCTTGCAAAGTATTCAGTACATTTCGTATTCAACATTTGCATAATTTGAGCCGGCATATAAATACATAAAATGAACAATTTTGTATTATTTTTCAAAATAAGTTCTAAACCAGTTATTTTTTCGTCATGTATTTCATCTAATATTCTAATTGAGAACTTAAGATCTTTCTTAAACAATATTGACAATACTGAAAGGAAAATGCCTTTTACAGCATCTGCGGTAAATAAATCCGCACATATTACGGCAGATGACACGGATATGGATGCATCCATGTCCCCATTCATCACAAATAATAATTCATAGACAGTCAAAATGATTCATCTAGCAATAATGATCAATGACAATGTTTTGTCTGATGAGCAAAACTGCAGACCTCCACGAATACCACCGTCTTGTTGACTTAATGAAAGAGTTACCATGTGAAATGTTTATCAAACAGTTGATACTCGATTACAATCACGATGAAACCAAACTCGAGCAGTCCCGCATCCTACTATTCGAAACGGTTCGTTCATCGGACACCTTTCCATTTGGATTCGCTTGTGACCTTAAGCGACGTGTAAATACCCGAGGTGGGTCAACGGTTGCAGTAAAGTTGGCGTATGATATCCATACGCTACTGGAGGTTATCCTAGGAGAAGATCCAATCACATCAAATATATAATTAGTAACAATAAAAAGACAAGTCGTCTCAGTTCTGTACCTAAACCGTCATCTAAATCTCAAGTGCTGGATACAGAAAAGTGCTCGTGTAGTGCTGAAATATCTCAAATGAAACAAACCATTACCAGTCTGCAAGCTGATATCCTGCTTATTAAGCAACGACAAGCTGCTACCGAAAATGCAAGACTCTCTGATATGAAGCAAGCAAAGTGCGAAATCCATGACGTAAACCAGAATGTCACAAACTGTAAGCAAACTCTGTCATCAAGTATATATGATGTAAACCAGAATGTCACAAACTGTAAACAAACTCTGTCATCAAATATAAATCATGTAAAGTCGTCCGTTGAGAAACTCGAACTGTTCACGACTGAAAAAGTGTCATTTTGTAAGGAAGAAATTTTCAAAAACACTGGTGATATTATTCAAATACAATGACTGTTTCAAATCTAAAAACTTCTTTAGTTGATTTAAATGAAGTTGTTAAGGGTCGCAGTAATGTAAACAGCGACGAACAATCTCGTGCTCAGATGCCGAACAATTACCCACAAGCCAACATAAGCGCACCGCGCATGTAGCTACATCTGATCCCCCATCTAACACTGTTATCTCAGACAATCATGCATTGCCCGAGCCCATACGTCACACTATAATCTCGGGTGATTGTTCGCCTTCTGAACACGAGCCGTTAATAAACATTTACCGTCCTGTGCAGAATGAAACATATTCTGCCGTTATTACAATTCGCCCGCTGTTGTCGGGTCTATTTATAGAGAAAATGCAGATTACCGTCACCTGAGCGCGTGCCGTAAAAAATATTTACCCACCCGCGCAGAATGAAACATATTCTGCCGTTCTCTACAATTTGCCCGCTGTTGGGTCTAATTCTAGAGAAAATGAGGATACGTCGGGAATATGCAGATCCCCACGTTAGTCTCAAACCGCGATAAGTCCCGTAAATCCAATACTGGATCAAACCGGCGCGGCGTTCGTCATATCAACTTTGGTATCATTAATGAAGAAATAGCTGCCAAAAAGACACGTACGCATGCTCAATATATACGCGGATATTATCCTGATGATATAAGTAGTCAGATCCCTGTCGATTCATTATCGGATGACGACGATTTTGAAAATTATGTCCGGCGAAAAACGAAACGATATTACGTTGGCGGGTTTAAACCGAGTATAACTGAAAGCAAAATCGCAAATTACGTATTAAATCGCGGACCAAAGGTTACAAAAATCTCTATCTTTAAAAACCGTAAGTACGGCAATGTAACCATAAGGATCAATGTCGAGGATGATGAAATGGCCGGAGCCCTTACAGATGACCCATATTTTTGGCCAAGGGGTGTAGTATGTCGACCATGGGTCTCCCATAATACATATAAGAGTAAAAATCCGAGTTATGGAAGCCCAAATAGAGCTCGTTATTCGGTCGACGCATGGACTGACAAACATGAGCGTTATTCACCAGACGCATGGACTAACAACAATGAGCGTTATTCAACAGACGCATGTACAGGCAATAATTACGAGTCAGTAAATAGATACTCGGCTTTAACGGTTGACCAGTACGACATAGAATAGTACTGCAAAATATGTAAAACAATAATTACACATCATGACCTACACAAATAATATCAATATTGCAACCTGGAATGCAACAGGAATTATGTCATCGGCTAGTTACCTATGTGAATTTTTAGTTAAAAACAAAGTTGATTTCTGTGGTGTTAGCGAACACTGGTTATACAAGTATGATTTGCATTTCTTGGACTGTATAAATAACAATTATAGTTGCAATGCCATTTCTGACCCAGATCTTGAAATTGGGAGTAGGCGCAAAGTAGGTAAAGGGGGCTTATGTATCCTATGGGACAAAAAATTCAATAACTTAGTATCCCCCTTAAATCTGGTTAGTAGCCATGTGATTGGTGTTGAGATTATGACACAACCAGGTTACTATCTTTACTTATTGCAAGTATATTTTCCGTGTAAGAACCATTCTATTAAGATTTACCGTGATTGTATGAATGAGCTAGAATGTATAATATATACATTAATTGACAAAGGGAGAATAATTGTAATGGGAGACTATAATGCCGAACTCCCATCCAGGTCACAACCTCTAAAAATACCAAATGACAGTCGAAGTAAATGCCTTTTAAACCTCATGATGCCATTGAATATGGTTCCCATTGATGCCACTGATATGTGCTCGGGTGCCGAATTTAGTAATGTCCCCTATAACACAGATAGAGAGACATTGATGGATCATATATTTCTACAAGAAACAGACTTGAAAAATGTCAATTTTTGTCATATATTCGATGATAATTCATTGAATGTATCGACTCACCGGCCAATTGTTTGTAGTATTGTGTTACCATGGCAGCTTAATAGGAATCTGGAAACCCCTGATAGATTAATTAACTGGCATAATATCAAAGATATACACATACAAAACTACAATACATCTATCTCGACAAACCCAATCTTACGACAATGTGAAGCACGCGAAATAAAATGCAAAAAAGATATTGATGAGCTGTACCACTCTATTGTTAGTGCTGTTAATTTAGCTACTGAAAAATGTATTCCAGTATCAAGATTTAAGCCCCATATCAAGCCGTATTGGAACGATCACCTAAATAAAATACATCAAACTGTAAAGAATAAACGCCACCAATGGATAAATGATAATCGCACAAGGGGAAATAACTGCGTTAGTCATAGTGAATATAAATTTTCCAAACGAGAATTTCGGAAAGTTCACAGAAATTATGTTATAGAATACTTAAAAAACATGGAAAATGAAATCGACTCAGCCGCGGAAGTTGATAATAATGAGTTCTGGAGGTTAATAAACCGTCGGCGAAAAAGAGCAACCAAATCTCCAATGCATGAAATGAATTTTGACGGTAAAGTGTGCCAAACCCCCGAAGAAATAAATTTAGGATGGCAACATTATTTTACTGATCTTTATTCACCGACAACGCACGAATCTTTTGATAGCGATCATTTGCAAAATGCTTCTGATAAAGTTGATGAATTAAAAACGAACTTGTCGTCACATCAAGATTATTTAATCTATGATTTCATTTCACAAGATACCGTTGAACGTTGTCTCCGAACTTGTAAGAGACGTAAGGCATGTGGGGCCGACAGAGTTTATTATGAAAATATAATACACGGCGGTCCTTTATTATTAATCTGTACAACAAAACTGTTCAAAACATGGCTCTTTTCGGACATACACCGTTAGATATGAAACGCGGTATAATTATAACTATGTATAAAGGGGGTTACAAAAGAAAATCAGATCCAAACAGCTATCGGGCAATATCACTGTGCTCAACAATTTTAAAGCTATATGAAAAGGTTGTATTGGAGTTTATTGAAAATGAAAATCCAGTTACTATCAATCCACTGCAAGGTGGATTCCAAAAGGAAATACATTCTTAAATGACGTCGTTTGTGGTTAGGGAATGTATTTATTTTGCAAAAGAACATCGATCAAAACTGTATGCATGCTATATATGGATGTACAACAGGCTTTCGATTACGTGACCCATAGCCTTCTTATTTTGAAAATGCGCGAAGAAGGAATCGCCCAGGCCTCTTAAAGATATTTTTAGACTTAACAGAAAACGCTGTTAGTTGTGTTAGAACACATGGTATGACTTCGAAATGGTTTCCAATCTTACAAGGCGCTCGACAAGGCCAAGTAACCAGTGCATTGCTTTATCTAATCTTCGTAAATGATTTGATGAATATTGTTGATAAAAACAATGCCAGTCTTAAAATAAATAATACCAGTTATGGTTGTCCAACGTGCGCAGACGACATGGTTTTACTATCATTGTCAAAAAATGGCTTACAAGAGCTTTTGCATTTGTGCCATAAAAACTCTTTGAAAAAACGATATTTTTATAATGCATTAAAAACTAAAGTTATTGTCTATAATGACATTTACAGTGAAACACATCGCACATGGTATATTGGATCAAAATATATTGACGAGTCAGACAAATACACACACCTTGGTGTCTTGTGTACTAAAAATATGGATTTGAGCGAAGTCGTAAACGAAAGTTGTTCAAAACTCCGTCGTACATTTTTTAGCCTGTCTGACTGTGGGATCCACAATGATGGCCTCCATCCGTTAACATCAAAACATATATATGAAACGGTCGTTCTTTCTAAAGCCTTATACGGTAGTGAACTCTGGAATGGTCTATCTGTCACACAAATTCAATCCTTAGAAAAAGCCCATCGACAATGCATAAAATTTATACAGCGGATGCCCAAATTTACCAAAACATATGTTGCACTAAGTCTTCTTGGTATGTATCCAATAGAAACATTTATAGACAAAAGGAAACTTCAATTGTTTGGCCAGTTATGCACATTGGCTCATTCAAAAAATATGAAAGTGATTTTTGTTGATCGCCTCACATCTTACATGTCACACCCACACACGAGTTTAGGGTTTATGTCCGATCTTTATCGAATACTTGGAAAGTACGAGTTAACCTATATACTCAATACGTACCTTAATGATGCAACATTTCCATCTAAAATGAAGTGGAAGTCTATCATAAACAAGTCAATACAAGCGTATACAAATTTTAACTTCAAAAATAAACAAGTGTGTGACACTAGCTTACAAGAAATGTATTAGACTTGTGAATAAATAATAAAAAAGTCTGTGTTTATCTTACGCAGGTACAAACTAATCAATCTTTCAAACGAAGATAATAATGTTTCAAGTAGCTTAAAGTTTTATCAATTGTGCAAACAACATATCAACTGTTATCTTTTCAAGTGTTTATTGACACAGGTGAGACTTAAATCTTTTATCCTGTAAAAGTTTTCCTCATCCAGCGAAATAATAAATTATACACAGGTCGATCTGACATTTGATTTAACCTGTCCGTTTAAAGAAAAAAAGCTATTAAAGTGATTGCGATCGTTTTGGTTTTATACCGTTGTTAAGCAGCAGCAAGGTGAAATGGTATGAGGTATTTTATCGGCATTAAAACAATAAATAACAAAACACAAATTATTCTTGAGATCAAACCTGCTCAGCGGACCATTGCTATTAAGAGACAGTATGAATTAAGTGACCAATGTTTCAGTTCCCAATATTATTTTTTAAATTAAAATGCATCTGAAGTAAAATACCACCTGTGTAATGACCGAGAATGCTCTTCCCTGCTCTAGCTGTCTCTTAATTCAGGTTTTACTGTATATTCCCATTGCCCATAATTCCACCATACAAGTACGGTATGAATAACACTCTAACGCATGCGCGATGTTTGGTCATTTCTGAACTCGTCCGAGATCTTAATGAAGACGTATTAAATCAAATACGTCGAACATCCAAGAACACCGACAAAAGTTACTGTGTTCTTAAGAATAAGATTAATTAAAATGAACGTTCTGGATATGGAATTGTAATGTATAAAGAGACTACCTGATCATATCACCAGTCGATGTAATGGCAATTATAGAATAACTAACCTACAAGCCAATGACATTGCGATATGTAGAGAGACTAGCCTGACCTTATTACCAGACAATGACATTGCCATTTACAAGGAGGCTAACCTGATACTATTACCAGACAATGTCATTACCATTTACAGGGAGACTTACCTGATATTATTACCAGACAATGCCATTGCCATTTACAGGGAGACTAACCTGCTAATATTACCAGACAATGCCATTGCCATTTACAGGGAGACTGATCTAATCATATTACCAATGTCGTTTGCCATTTACAGAAATACTATCCTGATCGTAATACCACACAATGACATTGCAATTTAAAGAGAGACTAACTTGATCATATTACCAGACAATAACAATGCCATTTCCAGAGAGACTAACTTGATCATATTACCAGACAATACCATTACCATTTACAGAGAGACTAACTTGATCATATTACCAGACAATTAAAGAGAGACTAGCTTGATCATATTACCAGACAATGCCATTGCCATTTACAGAGAGACTAACTTGATCATATTACCAGATAATATCATTGCCATTTACTGGGAGACTAAACTGACCAAATCATAAGCGATTGTATTTGTTGATAAATTTACCTGATCATATAACCAGCACATCAGTAGTCAGGTCATTTCAAGCTTCCCTATAGAAAGTGGAAGAACACATGACAATCTGGGAACTGTTCCCTACTCTCCGGCTCATCAGCGATGAGGTCATTTCAAGCTGCCTCATAGAAAGTGGAAGAACACATGGCAATCCGGGAACTGTTCCATACTCTTACTAACGAATATATGTTTATGGTATTTTAACGTGGTCAGAGGAGATATGCATACCATCTTCAGATTGGCTCTAATGTTCGTACTTTTTTTTAAATTTTATTTTAAGTTTTTAAATACTGTGTTCTGCTAAACACGGGTCTAGAGGGCGTGAACGGTAGCAAGCATTTTGTTCATTACCGTTCATGAACAATCAAACCGAGACTGCATGTATCGTGTTCGTTGATTTCCAAATGTATCATTTCATTCCCTTCTTATTCTCCGATACACGAGCTCGCCCAGTTTACGTTCCGATCCGACGGACGAGGCTAAGGGAAGAGAAAGATACTCTCTGGGGCAGCTTGAAATGACCCATAATGTGTTGATGAGCAGTTAAAAAAGAGTATGATAACGGACCTTTGAAATGTTGCAGTCTCGGTTTGATTGAGACTGTTCATGAGCGGTAGTGTAATATCGTAGCTACCGCTCACGCCCTCTAGCCCCGGGCTGAACAGAACTCAATATTCATACAAATCAAGAGTACATAATTTTAACCATCCCGAAGATGGCAAGCATATGGCGGTGGATATAGCAATATTTTATCTTTATTTCATCCCCTATATCCAGCGGCGTATGGTCGCAGGATCTAATAGAATTGTATGCCCCGAAGAGCGAAATAAACAAACAGGAATGTAGTTGGGAGCAGCGGGTATAAAGCCTGCGCATCACAAGTAACAGCCAAAATACTAAATTAAAAAGCAGACAACATATCATATGAGTGGTTAAACAATACCCAGAGCCTTTTATCGGCCGGAATAGTGGAACCATTGAATCGAAAATTAAGTAAGAAAACAAAAGAAATTGAAAATATAAGTATAGGGCTCAGCGATTCAATTCAAATATAATCGAGATAGTCACAGGGAACAATCCAGTGGTGTCTAAACATGCTTCTTTAATTCATCTTATCTGATCATTAATACAAAATCACTGACATCGTGAATAACTAAAACCCTTTTGAAATAGTTGTTGCTATATACACTCATACATAATAAATATATTGAAACAATTCTTCCATCGGAAATCTCGTTTAATTTGGGTTGACTGAATCTACTCTTCGCGCGATAGTCGCTGTCAAGCGAATGCGCGCTTGACGTTACATCGTGTTTCTCCCTTGACAAGAAAACCTTGCAAAAACTCGCTGGAAAATAAAATAACCGCAACTCATACATAATGAGATTTTCGTGGAGTTTCTCGACCTGTTTATTTGCATTATATTTATTTTCAGCATCCAATACGTTCCTCTAATATAGATCAGAATACGTGTACGACTTGAAGCCTCGATGTATGAGAAAAAAATTATTTTATCCGCCAGATGATGAGGAGGCGCTAAAAGCAATGGCTATGAATGCAAGTTGAAATTCAACCTTGCATTCAAAACTCACTTTAAATGTATATCCCATTTCTTTTGAAAATATTCTATATAATTATGTATATTGTCGAGGGCCTCATGGTAGATTGGCTTGTTTCAAATGAGTTCTCTCATTAAATAAAGATTTATTATTATCATTATTATTATTATTATTATTATTGTTATTATTAGCAGTAGTAGTAGCAGCAGAAGCAGAAACAGCAGTAGCAACAGCAGCAACAGCAGCAGCAGCAGCAGCAGCAGCAGCAGCAGCAGCAGCAGCAGCAGCCGTAGCTGTATACGTAGTCGTAGTAGCAGTAGCAGCAGCAGCAGCAGCAGCAGTAGCAGTAGCAGTAGTAGCATCAGCAGCAGTAGCAGTAGCAGCAGTAGCAGCAGCAGCAGCAGCAGTAGCAGTAGTAGCAGCAGCAGCAGTAGCAGTAGTAGCAGCAGCAGCAGCATCAGAAGCAGTAGCAGAAGTAGTAGTAGCAGCAGCAGCAGCATCAGTAGCAGTAGCAGTAGTAGTAGTAGCAGCAGCAGCAGCATCATCAGCAGTAGCAGTAGTTGTAGCAGCAGCATCAGCAGCAGTAGCAGTAGTAGTAGTAGCAGCAGCAGCAGCAGCAGTAGCAGTAGTAGCAGCAGCAGCAGCAGCAGTAGCAGTAGTAGCATCAGCAGCAGTAGCAGTAGTAGCAGTAGCAGCAGCAGCAGTAGCAGCAGCAGCAGCAGTAGCAGAAGCAGTAGTAGCAGTAGCAGCAGCAGCAGCAGCAGTAGTAGCAGCAGCAGCAGCATCAGCAGCAGTAGCAGTAGTTGTAGTAGCAGCAGCAGCAGCATCAGTAGTAGTAGCAGTAGTAGTAGTAGCAGCAGCATCAGCATCAGCAGCAGTAGCAGTAGTAGTAGTAGCAGCAGCATCAGCAGAAGTAGCAGTAGTAGCAGCAGCAGCAGCAGCAGCAGCAGTAGCAGTTGTAGTAGTAGTAGCAGCAGCAGCAGCAGCAGCAGCAGCAGCAGTAGCAGTAGTAGCAGCAGCAGCAGTAGCAGCAGTAGCAGCAGCATCAGTAGCAGTAGCAGTAATAGCAGTAGCAGCAGCAGCAGTAGCAGTAGTAGCAGCAGCAGCAGCATCAGTAGCAGTAGCAGTAGTAGTAGTAGCAGCAGCAGGAGCATCAGCAGCAGCAGCAGCAGTGGCAGTAGTAGCAGCAGCAGCAGTAGCAGTAGTAGCAGTAGCAGCAGCAGCAGTAGCAGTAGTAGCAGCAGCAGCAGCATCAATAGCAGTAGCAGTAGTAGTAGTAGCAGCAGCAGCAGCATCAGCAGCAGTAGCAGTAGCAGTAGTAGCAGCAGCAGCAGTAGCAGTAGTAGCAGTAGCAGCAGCAGCAGTAGCAGTAGCAGCAGCAGCAGCAGCAGCAGTAGCAGTAGCAGTAGTAACAGCAGCAGCAGCAGTAGCAGTAGCAGTAGTAGTAGTACTATTATTTTCAACATTATTGTTATTATCGTCGTTGTTGTTATTGTGGTTGTTGTTGTTGTGTTATTATTATTATTATTATTATTATTATTATTATTATTATTATTATTAATATTGTTATTATTATTATTATTATTATTGTTATAAACCATTATATTGAAGATGCATTTTAAGTAACTGCCTTCTTAAATATGTTAGGACATTTAGCAACAGGCCAACGAAGCGATATCGGAAAGGACTGGACTCGAACTGGAAGAATTATAGATGCCAATATAGATACAAATAAAACCACAACGATATGTTTCAGTTTCATATACAGTGTGAATATGCACTCGATCTAAACCAGGCAGTAGGATCTGTATGCTTTTAATAAATATGTTTTAGAAAACTAGATGACTCGGCATGTTTCGTTATATAAATCATTAATATTAATTCATATGATGCCAACTTTTACAACATATGTACAACGTTTCTAAACTGACGACGAGGTATATATAATATAAGTTATATATTTTGAGAATCCAAACTATATAGAGGCAATATAAACGGCTTTTTAATCAGCCAGGCCAAGCCGAAAAACTGGAGCGTTAACTAAGAGGTACCAACTTATATTCATGCAAGCACATTCAATCACAGGTATTTAAGACACGTGAACAATCCGATACTTTTAATCGGCACAAATATTTCATTATATAACATGAACTCCTGGATAAAGTTTCGATTACCTGGTATATAGTGTAACTTTGCCGTTACTTGGTGGGTTAGGTTGTTTAAAGCTCTTATACATTTTGTATTGTGTGATCGAGGTAAACGTTGTTTGAATTATATGTACGACTTTTAGCAATATAAGCCTCCCATCAATTTATATTTGTATTGTATGTACAACTGTTAGCAATATAAACCTCAGACATTTATATTTGTATTGTATGTACAACTGTTAGCAATATAAACCTCAGACATTTATATTTGTATTGTATGTACAACTGTTAGCAATATAAACCTCAGACATTTATATTTGTATTGTATGTACAACTGTTAGCAATATAAACCTCAGACATTTATATTTGTATTGTATGTACAACTGTTAGCAATATAAACCTCAGACATTTATATTTGTATTGTATGTACACATATTAGCAATATAAACCTTATACATTTATATTTGAATTACATGTACAACTGTTAGCAATATAAGCCCCCATACATTTATATTTGAATTATATGTACAATTGTTAGCAATATAAGCCCCATGCATTTATATTTGTTATATAGTAGCAAGCACCGCCTAGTCGTTGTGTTTTCCGGTTTTTTTTTTTTCATAAACAATAATTACACCGTTAAGCTGTATTTAATGCACATATATTTTATATGGAACTGAAGAACGTTATGAAGTGCAGCTGTTTCATTTGATTTTGATTCCCACCATTCACTCTTGCCTACAGTCTCTTTAACGTTGCACACTGAATTGAAATTAATTATTTTTTTTTTAAAAATCCGAAACATTGTTCAATCGATCGTCTACTCGCGTTCTGTACGTCATGTTGTGGCGTGTAGTCTGCTTGGTAACGGAGGTACTTCGATTCGGTGTTATCAAACTTAAAAACGAACAAAATAATATTTGTACCGGTATTTCAAATCAACTGATCAACCTTAAACCCCTGCAATATTAACATAAGAACAGTAAAATTACATCAGTACAGGAATGTCGGTATGAAGTGCACCCCACGTATACTTCATAATCGGGTAATTTATTTAAATAAGCGTGTGATGTCAGTTTAAAGCCATTATTTATCCTGCAGGACTTTTGGCAAATACGAGGTCCTAGCACGAAGACCCACTGGAAGAATACGGCAGTTACGATAACAGTTAAAAAATCACGTAAGGCAACACAGTGTGTTGTAAGCATCGTGTGTGGTACCCGGATGTACTTATTAATAATTACTGGCACATTGATTTTACTACACTCGATATACAAATGCGGCATTGCATGGTTTCGTTACAGCGTTAGACAAACTACTGCATTCTGAAAAATATTTATAATTTGATTTTTTTTGCGGCGCATACATCCGTACTATGTATATAGACCAATGCTCCCCATTACCTAACATTGCGATGGGCGGCCAAGGCATCCGTACAATACTCAGACCAATATGTTCCAGTACCTACCAGTGTGATGGGCAGCCCATACATCCGTACTATACACAAACCAATATGTTACGCTACTTACCGGTGTGACGGGCGGCCCATACATCCGTACTATACTCAGATCAATATGTTCTTCTACAATGCGGTATGATGGGCGGCCCATACATCCGTTCTATACACAGGCCAGTACGTTCCAGTACCTAACAGTGTGATGGGCGGTCCATACATCCGTACTATACACAGACTAATATGTTGCCGTACCTAACAGTGTGATGGACAGCCCATAATGGGCAGTCCATACATCCGTACTATACACAGACCAATATGTTCCAGTACCTAACAGTGTGATGGGCAGTCCATACATCCGTATTATACACAGACCAGTACGTTCCAGTACCAAACAGTGTGATGGACAGTCCATACATCCGTACTATACACAGACCAATATGTTCCAGTACCAAACAGTGTGATGGACAGTCCATACATCCGTACTATACACAGACCAGTACGTTCCAGTACCTAACATTGTGATGGGCGATCCATACATCCGTATTATACACAGACCAGTACGTTCAAGTACCTAACAGTGTGATGGGTAGTCCATACATTCGTACTATACACAGACCAATATGTTCCAGTACCTAACAGTGTGATAGGCAGCCCATACATCCGTTCTATGCTCAGACAAGTAAGTTGCCGACATGCGTTATATACACAGACCGATATGTTCCAGTACGTAACAGTGTGATGGGCAGTCCATACATCCGTATTATACACAGACTAGTACGTTCCAGTACATAACAGTGTGATGGGCGATCCATACATCCGTATTATACACAGACCAGTACGTTCAAGTACCTAACAGTGTGATGGGTAGTCCATACATTCGAACTATACACAGACCAATATGTTCCAGTACCTAACAGTGTGATAGGCAGCCCATACATCCGTTCTATGCTCAGACAAGTAAGTTGCCGACATGCGTTATATACACAGACCGATATGTTCCAGTACGTAACAGTGTGATGGGCAGTCCATACATCCGTATTATACACAGACTAGTACGTTCCAGTACATAACAGTGTGATGGGCAATCCATACATCCGTACTATGCTCAGACAAGTAAGTTGCCGACATGCGTACTATACACAGACCGATATGTTCCAGTACGTAACAGTGTGATGGGCAGTCCACATATCCGTACTATACACAGATCAATATGTTCCAGTACCTAACAGTGTGATGGGCAGTCCATACATCCGTACAATACACAGACCAGTATGTTCCAGTACCTAACAGTGTAATGGGCTGTCCATACATCCATACTATACGCAGACCGGTAAGTTCCAGTACCAAACAGCGTGATGGTAGGCCCATACTTCCGTACTATACACCTACCAATATGTTCCAGTACCTAACAGCTAGTGTGATGGGCAGTCCATACATCCCTACTTTACACAGACCAGTACGTTCCAGTACCTAACAGTGTGATGGACAGTCCATACATCCGTACTATACACAGGGCACTACGTTCAAGAACCTTACAGTGTGATGGGCAGTCCATACATCCGTACTACACACAGGCCACTACGTTCAAGAACCTTACAGTGTGATGGACAGTCCATACATCCGTACTATACACAGGCACTACGTTCAAAAACCTTACAGTGGGATGGGCAGTCCATACACTGAACAAAATTGCACTTTTGTATCTTAACTAATTGTCTTATTTTAAATATATTTTAGAATAGATATATGATAAGTATTTTGTTTTGACCCATAGTTTGTAAAACTTTTTTTTTAAATTGTTACATCTTTTGAGAGTTACCCTCCCTTTATATGAAAACATGAAATGTGTTGATAAAACACATAACATGAGTCAAAGATCGCTTAAAGATATAACATTCTTAAAATTGGTATGAAATAATAGGAAAAAAAACATAAAAAATTGACCCAATTATCGCCGACTCTCCGTCTATAAACAAATGAAATATGGATAATCTTAAATTACCTCCCTTTAAATTGAATATGTTTGAAATTCAAGTAACTGTAATTCAGCGTTAACATTAAATATTTCGAAAATGTCTTTTGTAGTGGTAATGCTAGTAAAACATGATGTCAAAATAATTTTAACTGGCATATTTTAGAATTAGGAACATCGAAAGCTTCACTAATTCGAAGTACTTAATAAAATCCTATATACCCAGTTGTATAACATGTATACGTGTTATAACTTATTTCTAAGAAAACACATTGAATTAAAAGTTTTAAAATATGTTCATGCAATCAGAGTAGACGATTTACACTCATTATTTTCCAATTTAACCGTATCTCTACTCAAGCTAAAAATACACAAAACAATGATAATATTATTGACATATTCTTAGGTTGGTACTTAGCAATTTGGTTTAGTGTACATAAATACTATAGACAGATCAGTACGTTCCAGTACCATACAGTGTGATGGGCAGTCCATACATCCGTACTATACACAGATCAATATGTTCCAGTACCTAACAGTGTGATGGGCAGTCCATACATCCGTATTATACACAGACCAATATGTTCCAGTACCTAACAGTATGATGGGCAGTCCATACATCCGTACTATACACAGACCAATATGTTCCAGTACCTAACAGTTTGATGGGAAGTCCATACATCTATATTATACACAGACCAATATCTTCCAGTACCTAACAGTCTGATGGGCAGTCCATACATCCGTACTATACGCAGACCAATATGTTCCAGTACCTAACAGTGTGATGGGCAGTCTATACATCCGTACTATACACAGACCAATATGTTCCAGTACCTAACAGTGTGATGGGCAGTCTATACATCCATATTATACACAGACCAATATGTTCCAGTACCTAACCATCTGTATTATACACCTACCAATATATCAGCTTGGTTTCTGAGATATCCGGTAAGATAAATATATTTCTCATATTCCGTTTTTTGGCAACTTTCCTATAATATCAGCACAACCAAATTTAGACGGAAAATAAGAAAGTTAGTAAAGAAGACAAATCGAATTAATTTATTAAATCTCAGTATATGTGAACCTAAAATTCTATGTATACGAGGGCTGTTCCAGAACTCCATGTACTGATCTCATAATTCTGTTATGAAAACAAATATCGAAATAAAAAATATATATTACCAGAAACTATATTTTTCTCTTTTTAGATCGTAAAATATCATAATGGTCATATCAAAACTGTCTTGTTTATGAGTGTTCGCATATCATGTGTGCCATTCACACGGAGCGGAACGCCAACGTTTGTGACGTCGCGCTGAGACGTCAAACTGATGTTTTGTTTGTTTGTTTGGATGGTGTTTTACGTCATTTTCAACACATGTAAGGTTATATATGACGTTCGATTTTTCGTGGTGGAGGCAGACCACCCACTTTCCTGGGTAGATCAAGTACTGTACACCTCCCGCCATCCGTAAGAATCGACACTTCCTCACTTACGAGTCGAGCTCCCAGTGTGATTCGAACCAGCAGCGTCGAGATGCGAAGGTTTACAACGCAACGTCGTTAACCATTCGGCCACGGAGACGCAGCTGAGACGTTGGAGATGTTTATCTTTTTCTTCACCCGTAAATAATCTAGGCACCAAGCGGGCACTGACCTTTCTCATGTTCAATTCCTCCTTATATATTCTATGAACATTAACAATAGCCACATCTAACGCATCTATAGTACTGTTAAGATCACGCACACTCAGTTGTATTCATAATTTAACAATTTAACTCTCGCTGGAAAGGATTTATGGCACTTACTGTCCTTCCTCACCTATGATCACCTTCAATTGCGCCACTTAAATACTAAAGTTCTACGAAATCTCTTTCCCATTACAGCGTTTTCCATCACTTTAAATGATTGCTTCGTCGTTTGTCGTATAGCCGCGCGCTGATCCGTGTCACCAACATACGCCATGTTTTTTGGTTGTTTTCTTCCGCTTCAACGCTGTTGTTTTATTCTTAGAGCCTAAATAGCTATGACGTTGAAACTTTCAAGAAATAATGTCATCCATGTCGGACAGCAGCAGAACGAAATTTCGCGGCATACGATGCAGTTTAAGTAGGCAAACTTATTCACGAAAAGGAAAGGAGAAAACGATTTACTGTATACAAACTGTGCTGCTCGGGTACATAGCAACCACCCATGCTTGAATTGCAGTTTCAAAAATATATCCGACAACAACGCTTAATTTTACACTGAAGTTCTTAAGAATTATGTGAAATTATAGGTAGGCAAAATATCAAGACTATATTATTCGAAACTTGAACATAACAGGAAAAGTACACGGACTTCTGGAACAGCCTCATTTGAGAACTGCATGCTAGTTTTGAAGTGTTTAGAATTTTTTATTTTCAAAATGCCATTTGGCTAGATTGACCCATGAGGTGACATATTTACTATACAAACATATAGTCACATGACTGATGAACAATACATACATTCATCAAAAAACAAGTAATGGAATCTCGTAGGGGTTTGTGCCTATTATAACATATTATTTGGAACACTATTAGATAATATTTCTGGGAGAATATACATAGAGTAAATTTGTTTATTTTAGCAAACATCACCGTCCAAAAGAGACTGCTTCATGTTTTGTGCTTATCCATAAGAAAAAAATAGATTTACTTGGGAGAAGGAAAATATAATTTAACATAATTTAAATGCTTTGAGTATAAACAATCCAAAATTAAAGACTTCCCTTTCGTTTTCACTTTTTAACAGCATTATAAATTTGAACATATTTGGTCGTTGGAAATAAAAACTTGACACGTATTTCTTACGTAAATCATTATACAATGGACAGTTAATACAAAATGGTACTCTTCTCTTATTTATTAACGTGTGCATTTACTGTTAACAATATTAAATTAAACTTGTAACTCAAAATGTGAAAAAGTTCGGTAAAACAACGCTCTGGATGAATTGTATTCCATTCTTGCATAAAAACATCATTCAAACGTTGTTTAACAAGTGTTAAGAATGCATTGATGTTACCACCCTTTGAAGAAACCAAACATGGTAGAATCCATAATTACTTTAAAGATCTCTGACTTTGCTGGTCAACTTTTGCGTGCGTGCATTTACATAAATATCACTTAACATATCTTCATACAGTAATCGTATATATTGCATATCCTCTGACTTTATAATTTTAAACCAATATGTAATAATTGAGAATAAACGTCTACTTTTTAATGTACTTCTACCTAGCTCACCATAAATAAAATCGTTTTTTTGTCGATTTCTAAACAACCATCAAGTTTTTACATGACTGTGTATGAACATGTTCAACACTGTTAGCTAGGGGAAATCCCCATACTTCACAGCCATATGACAGAATAGTATATGTAAGTTTATCAAATAGCTCGAATACATGTTTTGGCGGAAAGTCAATGAATTTGTATAAACATGTCTCAAGCTTAAAAATGGCTTTTAACGCTTGGCCAGTTAACATTTCAGAAAATGAAACAACTGTAGTAAAGACAATACTTAAATACGTAAAACTACTAACAATTTCAAGTATTTCACCATTGTCACTGGTAAAATGTAACAAGAAAGGAAGCAAAACCAGCAAGAACTATATCAACTACTCTACAATGAAAATGAAAAATATTCACTTACAGAAAACACATAAAATAGATCCAGTATTTCTCTAAAACCCAATATACGAATAAAGTCCAAATAATATTGGTAAGTGTCCCTTTAATATTGTCAAGTGTCCCTTTAATCCAATTTCATTGCACATCTTTCCTGGTTTATTAATTTACAATAGTCCAAATAATTTAATAATCCAATGTCACTGGATGTGCACAATAACTTGTTCATCCTCCCTCAATGCATTCCAATTCACAGCATCCAGAAGGTTGTACATTCTCAGTTAAAATAATAAACAAGATACTCCACTTTGAATAATAATACTGAAAACCGCACATTTTACTGCGGTCCACTTTATATACTAACATGGAACATTCTAGATTAAAGAATAATTTAGAAATTACTAGAATATTATATAAACACGGGATATAAATCAAACAGACTGTTTAAAAATAGTATACAATCCGGATATTTATATATGTGTTATTAATAAAAAACAAACTGAAAAATAAATCAATAAACATTTACTCTTACATAGCATTATATACATGAGGGTAAAACAATTGAATATAATTTGTGTATATCTTGTTAGAAAGCCACCTTTTCTAAAAAACAAACATTACTTTAGTTGTCGCAGTGTTTACAACTAATTTCCATTTTTCGAAGTAGTCATAAAACAACTCAAGTAATTTCTGCAAGTCTGCTGCGTCTTTTGAGTAAATTACACTATCACCGGCATAAAGTAGCAAAACTAGTTTCATTAATTAAATATAAATACCATCTGAACCTTTTACAACAAATGTTGCTTCCATATCGTTTAATAACATTGATCATAAAAAATGAGATAAACATTCGCCTTGACGAACTCCTAATATACACGTAAATGCATTGCTAATCGTATTATTATATTGTCATCCGACCTGTAAACTTAAAGCGTATTGACGCTGTACACATCTTTATCGCATGCCTGAGAGTACTTTCTATTGTCCAAAGTCGTACGATATATATAATACAGGAAAACGAAAGTGTACTGATATTTCGTATAACGGCACACTTTTCAAAAAGCGTGCCGTTATACCAGATATCATACAAGGAGGCGTTGCTAGCGATAAAACAGTTATACAATATCCAACTTGGTGTTACACGCATATATCATGAAAATATCTCGGCTTACACCTTGATATATATCATGATATATGCTCCTAACACCTCGTTGGACATTCTATAACTAATACGTACAGCATCGTTTTAAAGACATTTTCTGTAGTTTTTTCTGCATAACAGATTTTCTTTAAACTTTTTGTACAGTAAGTCTGTTATATATATAGACAGAAAAGGCAAAAATAATGGTAGGTCACCATGATTGTTAAAATTTTAAAAAATAATTTGTAATGCCACCGTCATGTCAATCTGCCAAAAAGTTGAGCAAGTCCATGAAATAGCTAAATAAGACATTTTTGAAGTCTAATCATTTATTCATTGGTCACAATTCTGCTAAAATTGTATTAAAGTAAAGAACATTGAATTACAATAACATTTAAAGCTCATCTTTATGTAAAACCTATATTTTTTTACAAAATCTGTTGAGACCATTACCACAATTTATGCACAAATTAGCCGATAATGATACAATTTCCTTTTTTTTGTATGTTCCCAATAACAGAATTTTTTTAAACTTTCTAAGCACATAGTTAAACATATATAAAAAATAAAATGTGCAATAAAAATGATAGGTCCCCATGCTTGTTTAGAAAAAAAAAATGAAACCCTACCCCTATGCTAAAAGGCCAAGTTTTGTATGAAATTATATAAAAATGATATATTTTCCTTTTTTGTTATGTTCCTAATAACAGAATTTGTTCAAATTACCTAGGCACTTATTTGAACATATATTTAGACAATATATGCAATTAAAGTTATAGGTCACCATGCATATTGAGATTTAATATTGGTTTTTGGAACCGTACCATTATGCTTATTTTTTTTTTTTTTTTGGAATTTTTACAAAATGCTATATTTTTCCTATTTTACGTATCTAATAATAGGCCTTTATTCAAATAAAGACAATAAAACAAATCAAAAAAATAATAATTAAATAAAAAAAAAATTCAAAAAAAAAAATCAAAAAAATAAAATCAAAAAAAAAATAAAAAAAAAATACAACTATACATCAAAAGCAACATTCCTGTAAATTTGTAGGAAAATCCATCCAATAGTTTTAGAAGAGAAGTCGCCCAAAAAAGCTGCGCATGGAAAACTACAGCAAATGCCTTTAAATATGATAAGTATTTAGATTTATTGCATACAAGGCGCTATCGCACAGTTTTAACCAGATTACGTTTGTCCGCTCATAGTTTAAGGATCGAAACGGGCAGATTTTCTCGCGAAAGACTAGAAAGGAATGAAAGGAATTGTCAAATATGTAACACTAACGACATTGAGGTCGAGTTCCATTTTACCTTAATATGCCCTACAATGTAAAGTAAATATATCAAATGATATTACATACAAAGGCCAAGCATGTTTACTCTCCTTCAGTCATCAAACAAAAAAGAAGTTATTAATTTTAGCATTTCGGAAGCATTATCTTTAAGACGTACCATGATAATTAACTTATAAGCTCGTTCATCATCACGATATAGAAGTCGCTCTATTGTACTGCTTTAGATTTTTTCCATATATATTTTCAGTCGTGCTATCTGTATTTTTTCACAAAATATTTTATAAATAGGTGACATTGTACTAATCTTGTCACTGTGTTTAAATTATATTTGTAAATGTGTATTTATATGATGAACAACTATGTAATAGGATTGTCATTACAATTTCTTCTTCTTCTTCTTCTTCTTCTTCTTCTTCTTCTTCTTCTTCTTCTTCTTCTATTATTTAGTTTGGTTTGTATTTTATATCATTATACATTGATTTTATCAAATTCAATATTTTACCACGCATACCAAGGTTTATAAGCTTTAACCAAAGATTATCTCGTCCAACATATTAATCAAGCGCATGCAAAACAAAAACAAAAAATCAGTTGTGAGCATTACTTTTCTAAACCCTACCTGGGTCTCAACATAAACAATTAAAGGGACAATGTCCGTAACTACACACACTAATTATGTCGATGTACCCCGTTATTGTTGTGTGCTTGTCTTGAAATACATCCAGGTTTTGTAGTCACTATATAGTCGAGGTAACCCGTTATTGTTTTGTGTTTGTCTTGAAATACATCTAGGTCTTGTAGTCACTATGTAGTCGAGGTAACCCATTATTGTTGTGTGCTTGTCTTGAAATACATCCAGGTTTTGTAGTCACTATGTAGTCGAGGTAACCTGTTATTGTTTTGTGCGTGTCTTAAAATACATCCAGGTCTTGTAGTCACTATGTAGTCGAGGTAACCCATTATTGTTTTGTGTTTGTCTTGAAATACATCCAGGTATTGTAGCCACTATGTAGTCGAGGTAACCCATTATTGTTTTGTGCTTGTCTTGAAATACATCCAGGTTTTGTAGTCACTATGTAGTCGATGTACCCCGTTATTGTTTTGTGTTTGTCTTGAAATACATCCAGGTCTTGTAGTCACTATGTAGTCGAGGTAACCCGTTATTGTTTTTTGTTTGTCTTGAAATACATACATGCCTTGTAGTCACTATGTAGTCAAGGTAAACCGTTATTGTTTTGTGTTTGTCTTGAAATACATACAGGTCTTGTAGTCACTATGTAGTCGATGTAACCCGTTATTGTTTTGTGTTTGTCATGAAATACATCCAGGTTTTGTAGTCACTATGTAGTCGAGGTAACCCGTTATTGTTTTGTGTTTGTCTTGAACGTGAGCGTAAAGTAAGTGTCCTGACTGAGCTAACCAGGCTATACATCTTACGCAATACATACTATGGTGAAAACCTAATGCGCTAATGGAAGTCACGTGATCGCAGAAAATGTAAATATGGTGGAAATTGAATTGAATGTTGTTTAACGGCTCATCAACACATTATAGGTTATTTAGAGCCGCCCCAGAGAGAGGGGAAGGATACATAGGAATCCGGGAACCTGCCCTACTCTTATTATCGAATAGATTCCTATGGTTCTTTAACGTGCTCGGAGGATAGACCGATACACGGGACCGCCCGGTTTACGTCCCCATCCGACGGACGAGGCTAAGGTAAAGTGTCTTGCCCAAGAACACACCGACGGAACTCAGTGGCACCACGGAGGATTGAACCCGGGGCCTCCGGTTACAAATCAGCCGCGCTACCGACTGCGCCACGCCAGCCCCCCAAATATGGTGGGTCCCACTTTATTTACAAATAATAATTAAAGCTTTTTTTTTTTTTCAAACTCACGAATGTATTACTACAGACTTCTTAGGGTCTATGCTCATGTTTTCCTGTATACATTTCACTGAATAAAAGTCAGACGGTTATTTGGTTATGCTCAATATCTGCTTACTTACGGACAGTGTCCCTTTAAGTGTTAAGTATCTGATTAAACCGTTTTCCTAACGCACTTAATAGTGTAATGTCTTACACTACCGTTTCTATGAAGTGGGATCACATATCCTGAAGAGCCATATTTTTGGAAAGTACCATGAATGTGTTACCCTCATGTATATAATACTATATACGTGTACACGGTTATTGATCCAGTTGTGTTATTGTTTATATTAATAGCACATATATAAATTGCTGGATTGTGTACCCTTTGCCGGACAGACTGTTTGATTGGCATCCAGTGTTTATATAATATTCTAGTAATTTTCTAAATTATTGTTTACATAAAGAGGTGTGTAGATTGTTACAGAACATTCTTTAATCTAGAATGTTCCATGTTGGTATAAAAAGCTGACCTTAGTAACACTTCAGGGATTCAGTATTAATATTCAATGGTGTAAACAATCTGTCATCAGGATTGTTAATTGCTTTAAAATATTGCTCATATATACTAAGTTAAATTTTACCAGTTTCTAAACAACACAGACCTTTTAACCTATCCAGTAGGATTTTGCATTTTTATACCGAGCTTTTATTTATAAGTTTCTGTGTTCCATTTTGTCGGTATTCAAATTTAGCGGTACGTATAGCTTCTTTATATTTTGTTCTAGCATGTACCATTTGTTTTCTTGGTATTTCATTTCTGTCATTTCTAAAATTATTTAGTTTCTGATAAAATACATATTAACATTCTGCACAGCTATTGATATACCATCTTCTATTTTCAAATACATCGTTGTTTTCGTCGTATTTGGAACAATCAGTGTTTATATTCCTTTTAAACAATGGTGAAGGAACATCATCAGTAATATTAGATAAGTCCTGCACACAATTATCAATATCATTATCACTATAACAATTATGAATTTTATTTTGCAAATTGTCTAACTGCATTGCAGTTTCATCAGAATATAATGCTGTCTTATAATTGTTAACGTGTTTGTAGTTACCTGCACATTTAAATGCTATTTTTGAGTCCGGTCCCGCCTTAAAGCTTATTTTAGCAAGATTTTATAACGGATATATCGACAATAAAACACGTTTAAAAATATTTTTTACTGAACATAATGCGAAAACCTGTTTAAATTACCTATTAAATGTTTTAATTTTACACACACAATATGCCATTTTTTTAAGCCGAAATTAAGGTTTAATTGCAAACCCCAGCCAACCCCGTTTTCGCTTCTTGGAGAAGGGGTTGAAATTATTTAGTTTCTTATAAAATACATATTTACATCCTAAACAATTATTGATATACCATCTTTTATTTTCAAATACATCGTTGTTTTCGTCGTATTTGGAACAATCAGTGTTTATATTCCTTTTAAACAATGGTGAAGGAACATCATCAGTAATATTAGATGCCAATTGTTTAAGCCGAAATTAAGGTTTAATTTCAAACCCTAGCCAACCCCGTTTTCGCTTCTTGGAGAAGGGTTGGATGGGGTATGAAAGTTAATACTCGGACCTCGTAATGATAATCACTAATAGTTTTCTTTTCGGTAAAACAAGACAACCCAGAGACAAAACAATGATCCTTCACTTTGTCTGACTCGTCAACTGCGAACACACATACATACATACGTGTTCATGTATTACCGACATTTTGGATGTTCGAGGAACTGAAGCCTCTTCACACGTGACTCATTCATATTGTTCTATAGCTTTCCACGCGGCATTGACGAACACCTCTACCCGGCCCGTGTCAGGTGTACGACTATTATAAGTGTATCTTAATACTGTTCATTGTACACCATTGACGAACACCTCTACCCGCCCCGTGTCGGGTGTACGTTTATGTTTATATGTATTTTTCAGTCATGTCCGTCTGCAAAATACGTAAAACTATTTGAGATATTAGAACACAATTTGGTTTGTGGATCTCGGGCAATAAGTAAATAATGCATATATTTTCATAATTTGGTCAAAACTGTTGTTGTCATGGCAACACATAGGCACAAGTACTCTTAATATGGATCCTTTGTTTATTTGAAACTACATGTACGAGTATTTCTGTTTACTATTTAAAAGTATTTCGGATATTTTTATAACATGTTAGTGCGTGGATATAGGGCAATAAGTGTGGTTGCTATGGCAAAACACTAATCTTGCAATTTCGGGAAAACTGTTTTAGATATTAAAACAAAATCTGATGAAACGTGGCTCCATCGTAAATGGAGTGTCTACAATATAATTTTCAGCATCTCCGCAGTTCTGCAGGTTAGAAGTTCTAGGCCCATCCTCCATATTTTATCTAGATATAAATGGAGGATGAGCCTGGCATGTTCATCCCTGTTTGGCGCCATATAACCTTTCTGTATCCAGGGCAATAAAAAGATAATGCTCATCTTCTTTTAATTATGTTAAAGCTATGGTTGCCATGGTTGCCATGATAAAACAATGGGGGAGGTATGCTGATTAAGAATCCTGTGATTGTTCACAAACCATTTCAGGTATTGTAGGGTTAACTGTATTGAAATCATGTAAAAATTTGCGACGGTTGCACATTTTGTTTAATGGCGGCGCATTAGCATCATTAGAGAATGATGTTTTGAAGCAAAAATCTTCAATTATTAAAATAACTGCCATACAAATTAAACAAATACATGCTTGTTAACTGTTGTTTAATGTTATAGTAGTCTGATCTGTCCATGTCCGAACGTAAACAACTGTGTTTTTTTTTCACGATTTCAGCGAAAATTAACATGAAATTCGACTCTGAAAATGTTATGATTTCCTTCTCTATAAAAAAAGTTTCATTATTTTTTTCTAAGGAAAGAAAAACAAATAACTTAAGATTAGGGGTCAAAACACACACATTTGCAAATAATGATGAAAACAAGATAACTTTGACCAAATATATCTTTATATCAGTCGTATGTGATAATACAGCAACAATAACTATTCATCTGTTTGTCTTACAAAAATATTATTTCATCGGTAAAATACGAGCAAACTGACCTTAGCTATTACCTGTCTTTTTTTTAATATTGCGATAAAATTCATACTTTTAATTCTACATTTATATTTTTTCTTACATGTCTTAAAATAAAACATACGATCATATTTAAGTTGCAAACACAGTTTTAAACAATTATGATATACATTCAGCGGTATTATTTAGTTTACGGTACAACTCTACGCCAATAGAAACATATAGGTTTAAAACTGGCAAGTAGTATGCACCCAATTATAAATGCAATACGTTCTAACAACAATGCAAACTGGAGTTTATTTTAAATGCATACGTTCTAACAACAGTTTGACATAATTAAATCACGCATTTTTTTATGATAATCACTTCCGTTGAAAAAAATAAAATCTTAAACAAAACAGTTACGTTTTAAGTTGAAAACATCTTGTACAACTCTGATGTAAGCCATAACCATTCAACATTATAGGGACACATGGCGATCTTCTTCTTTTTTTATCAAAACTCGCGGTGTCCGGTTAGTTTTTCTACATAACTTTTGTTCTGTCATTAGTATTAATTATAAGAGTAGTTTACAAAAAATAGTGTTTGTATATTATTAGCTGTTGATTGTATTGCAGCAATAATATATGTAGATCTATGGTAGAATAGGAAGGAAAAAATAACCCAAACGTTTATTTAATTATGTGCAAGCAGGTTTAAGGTCAAAGTGGGTTTAAGGTCAAAGTGATACTAGATACATAAGTGGAGACGCCATTTCAGCGCTCGATAAACACTTCAAGATATTGCCGTTTGTCTCTTTCAGATATAAATAAGAACAGATAACGTCGCAGATTTGAATGTTCAAAATGATATAGGTCACCATTTGTTAGATGGAATAAACCAATTGGACAGATCTCTATATGTTTTTAAATGACCGTCAAACCCCATGATTTGCGTTGTGTTTTTGTTTTATTTTAATTTCTGCGGGAGCATGACCCAGCACCACGTAACGTATTCGCGATTTGTGCATAACTAGTAAACGCTCCTGGGCCCCGTAATACATTCATTGTGCATAACTAGTCTACGCTCCTGGACCCCGTAATGCATCCATTTTGCATAACTAGTTTACGCTCCTGGACCCCGTAATACATCCATTGTGCATACCTAGTATACGCTCCTGGACCCCGTAATACATTCATTGTGCATAACTAGTCTACGCTCCTGGACCCCGTAATACATCCATTGTGCATACCTAGTATACGCTCCTGGACCCCGTAATACATCCATTGTGCATAACTAGTATACGCTCCTGGACCCCGTAATACATCCATTGTGCATAACTAGTATACGCTCCTGGACCCCGTAATACATCCATTGTGCATAACTAGTATACGCTCCTGGACCCCGTAATACATCCATTGTGCATAACTAGTATACGCTCCTGGACCCCGTAATACATCCATTGTGCATGACTAGTATTCGCTCCTGGACCCCGTAATACATCCATTGTGCATGACTAGTATACGCTCCTGGACCCCGTAATACATCCATTGTGCATGACTAGTATACGCTCCTGGACCCCGTAATACATCCATTGTGCATAACTAGTATACGCTCCTGGACCCCGTAATACATCCATTGTGCATAACTAGTATACGCTCCTGGACCCCGTAATACATCCATTGTGCATAACTAGCATACGCTCCAGGGCCCCGTAATACATCCATTGTGCATAACTAGTATACACTGCTGGGGCCCCTAATACATCCAATGTGCATGACTAGTATATGCTCCTGGGCCCCGTTTTATTAAACATCTTACGATACGAATTTAAAACTGTTTACATTTTGCAACTAAGCATTCAATGTAGATAATTATGTGTACATTATGTGCAGAGATATCAAATGCATAAGAAAACGAAATGAAATTGCGTTCATTTGTGAATTGTAAATCAAAGTAAACACGTTAAGAAATTAAAGGGAATGTAGCGATACAGCCAAACAAGCTATATTATTGAGAGTTCTGAAAAAACTTGCAAAAAGGTGACAAAATTATCAAAATCGGGTGATAAACAAAAAAGATATGACCATTTGAAGGTTGTACTAAAATGGATACGGGAGCCGCCGTTTTGAAAACTATGACGTCATAGTTCCATATGACCATATATGGAAAATTGATAACAATGCAAATCACTGCAAATGAATGCAAACTCCTTAACTGGGCATATAACGCATTATTGCCATTAGTTATACATATTCTTCATATAGTTACTTTAATTCTTCGCCCTATAAATGAGTAAATTTGTATATTTATTAATATTCCATATATGGTCATTCGTCATCCGATTTTGATAATTCTTTCACCTTTTTCCAAGTTTTTCAGAACTCTCAATAATAAAGATTGTTTGGTTGTGTCGCTATATTCCCTTTAATTCGAGCTGGGTTTTGACTTTTGAATGTTAAACTAGCTCTGTGAGAGATATTGGTTATCCCGCTTGCGGTTAAATGTGTACCTTTTGCTGAGATCGACATTTAATGCTGAGCTGGGTTTTCAATGTAGAGCTAGCTCTGATATCGACATTCAATTTCTACCTAGGTTTTGAATGTATAGTTAGCTCTGATATCGACTTTCAATATTCTGCTGTGTTTGAATGTATAGCTATAGATCTGAGATCGACATTCAATGTCGAGATAAGATTTGAATGCAGAGCTAGCTCTGAGATCGACATTCGACATTTTTTTTTTTTTAATTGATCACTAGGAACCAAAATATTAAGTTTGTGTTGTTTTAACCTGGCGTCAAAAATCGTCCGGCCCCTAGCGGTCGAGCGAATGTATATATAGATTTCATATAGTCTGATACAGGTAAAGGAAAATGCGTTAGCAACACTTTCTCTGAAACCGCTTGGTCAAATATACTCAAATAGCACATGGATGCTTTCGATTTAGAAGGAGTCATACAGAAGAAAAATAGGTCTGTTTGACATGCAAGATGGCCGCCATAACTAAAAATATTTGAAGCCTTAAAACATTTACTTCTTAAGAACAACAGCATCATATATTTTAACAATTTATTTCACAATTGGTCCGCTGTTCTACATTATTAAGTTTGTGAGTTGTTTCTTCTTTGTTTCCCCGGATTCTAAAAATGCCCCGGCCCTGGGTGTGGGTAGTGCGGGGTGGGAGTGGTGAGGGTGTCCAAATGTTGCATATATGGATGTTTTCTATTTTCTATAGATTTATATAAGGAAATGGCGTTTGCAGCAGTCAGTACTCTGAAACCACACGGTCAATTACACAAATTGCTCATGGACGCTTCTGGTATATTAAATAAAATAATATGTCAATCCGATATTCAAAAGATGGCCGCCATTATTAAAAAACTGTGGATACTTTAAACAATGTTCTTCTCAAGAACCGCATAATAGATTGTGATAGATAGGTTCCAAACTATTACAAAGCATCTCCTGTAAGAAATAAAGCAACAACTGCAATATGTAACCCAGTTTCTTATTAGCCGTCAATGTTTGTTCATGATACTCCAGTTATTTATTTTTATTTTAACATCGTTCTGTGGATACATGTCCCTTGAAAGTTCAGATTTTTCTTGGTAGAAAAACGTTTTGTTTTATCACATTCCGATTCTTGTTTTGAGCTTAAATCAGTTGGAAGAAGACATGCCACTTTAAAGTCCATCTGATTTTTTGCCAGATAGCCTTGAAACAATGATTGTTCGATGGACCACAGGAACGAAGCAACTTCTGCAATTATAACCCAGTTCCTTATTCTCCGTCGAATATGCAACAATGAACCGGTTCCTCGTTCCTTATTCGTTATTCGGAATTTATCGCTGTTCTGTATTAAGATGTTTATTTTAAATCGCTTTTTTGCTCGCCAGATAATCTAAATAAAGATATCGTGATGTTTCGTTGTACAGTAATACCCTCAGAAATTCCAGTTTTTTGGAGTTTGACACCGTGTTTGAAGATATGTCCCTTTAAAGTCAAGTTATTTTTCTTTCGTCTGATTATCTTAATAAAGACGTTTCTTGATATTTCTTGGTAAAAATATAATTGTGCGAGTAGTGACAAACAGTTTTTTCCATACATTCCGATTCAATTTGTTAGTGTTAAAAACCGTTCGAAAAGCAGATGCTCCTTTAAACTCTCTATATTTATTTCTATAGATCATCGACAACAAAATCACCTTGCATAAGAGAAGGGGGGAACAATTAATATATATGTGTTACACAATTCCTTATACGACGTCGAATAAGAAATAAGGAACTGGTTCCATATTCCTTATTTAACAATTATTTAATGTTAATGTTTTCAAAACTTATTTAATGTAAAAGTAAGCGATATCAGACTCACATCCGTTTTTAATTCTGAAAATGAAATTGCAAATGCATTATGGGTCAGATAAGTTAAGTGTTTAAGTTTCGTGTTGAGTGTTTCTCGACTTTGGATCTGGTCCTTATATATCTGGAAATGATATGCCTAAAGTCTTAATTTTGAATAAGGAATAGGAAATCTTGTTCCTTATTCGTTATTTATAAGAACTCTTGTAATTTTTGGAAATGTATAGGTAAGATAGGTGTTGCATTTCAAAAGAAAAAGAAAATACCAATGGAAGTTTTGGATGATTCAGGAAAGATTAATAATGATAATGATTTTGTTCTTAATAAATGGAAAACTAGTTTTTCAAATTTATATAATGCATCTGATCAGAATAATGTTGTACATGACAATAATGTTGTAAATAATGATTTTATACCTGAATTTGAAGATGAAATATCTATTTTTGAAATTCATAAAGCAGTTTTTAATTCAAAAAAAGATAAAGCATGTGGTATAGATGGTTTACCTGCAGAAATTTTTAAAAATGATACATCTATTTCAATTTTACATGTATTGTTTAATGTCTGTTTTACAACGGGTTGTATACCATCAGAGTGGGGTAAAGGTATTGTTAACCCTATCCCAAAATCTGCTAATAATGATCCACGTGATCCTATGTCTTATAGGGGTATAACTATTGCTCCTTCAATGTATAAATTGTATTGTTATATTTTGAATCAAAGACTATCTACTTGGGTTGAAGCAAACAATAAATTAGAGGACGAACAAAATGGATTTAGGAAAAAGAGAAGCACTATAGATCACTTGTCTTCATTAACTAACATTATTGAAACTCAAATAAAAATGAAAGCTTCCACATTCACGGCGTTTATCGATTTTAAAAAAGGCTTATGATACTATTAATAGAAATTTATTGTGGAATAAACTATGTAATATAGGAGTAAATGGTAAAATGTTGAAAGCTGTTAAATCTTTATACACAACTGTTTCGTCATGTGTCCGTATAAATGGTTTGAAAACCGATTGGTTTGATGTAAAAACAGGTCTACGACAAGGTTGTTGTTTATCTCCCTTACTGTTCAATTGTTTTGTAAATGATTTTGCTTGTAAATTGAAGGCCTTAGATATTGGTATAGATATTGGTAATGGACAAAAAGCTTGTATTATGTTATACGCTGACGATATTGTTCTTCTGGCTGAAACTGAAACTGATTTACAGCTGATGCTTAACTTGTTATCCGAGTGGTGTAACACAAATTTTATGTCAATAAATCAATTAAAAACAAACGTTATTCACTTCAGACCTAGAAGTGTTCAAAAGACAGTTTTTAATTTTAAATGTGGTGAATTTGATATCCATGTTAAGGACAAATATATTTATCTTGGTCTGATTCTAGACGAATTTCTAGACTTTAACGTCACAGCTTCATTTGTTTCTAAGTCAGCCAGTAGAGCACTAGGCTTATTAATTGCTAAATATAAGACACTAGGAGGTATGCCATATAATGTTTATACAAAGTTGTTTGATTCAATGGTATGGTCCATTGTAGCTTACGGTGCAGCCATTTGGGGTACTAGATCCTTTTCATGCATAGATGCCCTACAGCATAGAGCAATGCGAGCATTTCTTGGCACGACACGTAATGCACCGTCAGTTGCTTTGGCTGGTGATATGGCATGGAAGCCAGTCTTTGCTAGACAATTAACCACTGTGTCCACTTATTGGATTCGACTGAATTACATGCCGATAACACGATTTAATAAACAAGTTTTTACTTATTGTTATAATTTAAACAGTTCTAGATGTAAAAATTGGCCATATCGAGTTAAGACTAATTTCTCTAATATTGATTGTAATGTTATAACTAATATGGATACTGTTTTAGTAAAACGAACTATGCTTGGCAATGTTAACAGGGCGTTTATTGATAAGTATAAATATGATTGGTTCAATATTGTTAACCTTGAACATAGTAGAAATAGTACAGGTGGAAACAAGTTACGTACTTACAAATTATTTAAAAGTGTTTTTAAAACCGAAGAATATTGTACATTGATTCTACCACGCAACCATAGATCTGCTTTATCTAGATTTCGGTGTGGTGTTGCGCCCATTCGTTTAGAAACTGGTCGTTATGAAAGGCTTCCAGTTTGTGAAAGAGTGTGTCCGTTTTGTAATGATACTGTAGAAAATGAGATTCACGTTATACTTTCATGTCCATTATATAATGATATACGATTACAAATGATTGATTATGCATTCTTACTCGATTCAAATTTCAAATGACTATACAGACGAACAGAAGATAGTTTTTCTATTTAATAATGTAAATCTGATTAGAATATGTGCCAAAACCTGCTTCAAAATATTGCAAAGAAGATCAAGTTATCTTTATCGGTAGGCTTGATTTAGATTTAATTTGTTTGAAGTGTAAATATATATTTCTATGTGAACAATGTGTTAATATTGTATATGTATGTTGATATCTTATGTTAATTTAATATATATGTAATTGTTCTATTTATATTTGAGCAATGATTGTTAATCAGGTCATAGCAAATCTGATTTGAGATGATAATTGATTTTTAAAATGTTTTTTAAGAAGCACTTCTAATGCCATCATGGTGCAGTTTTCATAAATTCAGTGTTTTAATATAAAGTTTATTTTAATACATTTTTAGAGCAGTTTGTAATTATACTTAAAAGTACACTCTGCTCAGGATTAACGATTATAGCTCAATTCTTATCATTGTAAAAATAAATTAAATGAATATGGTAATGTGGTAAATTGCTGTGAAAAAAAAAAAAAAAGAAGAATTGTGTGATAATTGTATGACATATAGTATTAATATTGTAAAATATAGTATATTTTTAGAAGATATCATATATATCTTTTAGTCTCTTATAACTCTTACAAGAGTGACATGGTGTATAATATTATGTGTTGTTGTTTTATGCTATTGTAGACTGTATATACTATGATGAGACTTTAATAAATTAATAATAAATTAATAAACTATTTAAATAAGGAATATTTGAATACGGAACAAAGAACCAGGAACAAAAGTTCTCATTATTAAATATATAATTGAAACTCAGTTTCATTAGTATATTCTATTCGTATTTTACACCAATGTCACGTTGTCCACCCGTCAGTTTGTACACCAATGTCACGTTGTCCACCCGTCAGTTTGTACACCAATGTCACGTTGTCCACCCGTCAGTTTGTACGCCAATGTCACGTTGTCCACCCGTCAGTTTGTACATTGTCGTTTTCCATTTACTATCCTGAATATTGTTGTGTAACCTTTTTTTGGTAGAATTTTGACCGCAATATTGCAATGTCTATAGATCAAACCATAATATGGAAGCCTAAGAGGAAGATCTGTCTTCACGACTTCAATCTTCATTACTTCCCTTTTTTCCATTTTTAAAATTTGGAAATCAAGCGATAGTGGATTACCGAACGACCTAAGATATTTAAACATACAAAAACACAAAAAAACAACATGTTATTCGTATCCAGCATGGTCACGTGTTGGCAAATCATTTTCTTTAATAATTGTTTGGATGCCTGAGAGAGTAAAACAGGTATATGACGTTTATTTCTATGCAATAGATGAGCATCTTATGGTAGCATCTTGTTATATATTATCAGGGCTCCAGATAAGACGCAATAGATGGGCATCGTGTTATATAGTATCAGTGCTCCAGATAAGACGCAATAGTTGAGCATCTTGTTATATAGTATCAGTGCTCCAGATAAGACGCAATAGATGAGCATCTTGTTATATAGTATCAGTTCTCCAGATAAGACGCAATAGATGGGCATCGTGTTATATAGTATCAGTGCTCCAGATAAGACGCAATAGTTGAGCATCTTGTTATATAGTATCAGTGCTCCAGATAAGACGCAATATATGAGCATCTTGTTATATAGTATCAGTGCTCCAGATAAGACGCAATAGATGAGCATCTTGTTATATAGTATCAGTGCTCCAGATAAGACGCAATAGTTGAGCATCTTGTTATATAGTATCAGTGCTCCAGATAAGACGCAATAGATGAGCATCTTGTTATATAGTATCAGTTCTCCAGATAAGACGCAATAGATGGGCATCGTGTTATATAGTATCAGTGCTCCAGATAAGACGCAATAGTTGAGCATCTTGTTATATAGTATCAGTGCTCCAGATAAGACGCAATAGATGGGCATCGTGTTATATAGTATCAGTGCTCCAGATAAGACGCAATAGATGAGCATCTTGTTATATAGTATCAGTGCTCCAGATAAGACGCAATAGATGAGCATCTTGTTATATAGTATCAGTGCTCCAGATAAGACGCAATAGTTGAGCATCTTGTTATATAGTATCAGTGCTCCAGATAAGACGCAATAGATGAGCATCTTGTTATATAGTATCAGTTCTCCAGATAAGACGCAATAGATGGGCATCGTGTTATATAGTATCAGTGCTCCAGATAAGACGCAATAGTTGAGCATCTTGTTATATAGTATCAGTGCTCCAGATAAGACGCAATAGATGGGCATCGTGTTATATAGTATCAGTGCTCCAGATAAGACGCAATAGATGAGCATCTTGTTATATAGTATCAGTGCTCCAGATAAGACGCAATAGATGAGCATCTTGTTATATAGTATCAGGGCTTCAGATAAGACGCAATAGATGAGCATCTTGTTATATAGTATCAGTGCTCCAGATAAGACGCAATAGATGAGCATCTTGTTAAATAGTGCTCCAGATAAGACGCAATAGATGAGCATCTTGTTATATAGTATCAGTGCTCCAGATAAGACGCAATAGATGAGCATCTTGTTATATAGTATCAGGGCTTCAGATAAGACGCAATAGATGAGCATCTTGTTATATAGTATCAGTGCTCCAGATAAGACGCAATAGATGAGCATCTTGTTATATAGTATCAGGGCTTCAGATAAGACGCAATAGATGAGCATCTTGTTATATAGTATCAGTGCTCCAGATAAGACGCAATAGATGAGCATCTTGTTATATAGTATCAGTGCTCCAGATAAGACGCAATAGATGGGCATCGTGTTATATAGTATCAGTGCTCCAGATAAGACGCAATAGATGAGCATCTTGTTATATAGTATCAGTGCTCCAGATAAGACGCAATAGATGAGCATCTTGCTATATAGTATCAGTGCTCCAGATAAGACGCAATAGATGAGCATCTTGTTATATAGTATCAGGGCTTCAGATAAGACGCAATAGATGAGCATCTTGTTATATAGTATCAGTGCTCCAGATAAGACGCAATAGATGAGCATCTTGTTATATAGTATCAGTGCTCCAGATAAGACGCAATAGATGAGCATCTTGTTATATAGTATCAGTGCTCCAGATAAGACGCAATAGATGAGCATCTTGTTATATAGTATCAGTGCTCCAGATTAGACGCAGTAGATGAGCATCTTGTTACATAGTATCAGTGCTCCAGATAAGACGCAATAGATGAGCATCTTGTTATATAGTATCAGGGCTCCAGATAAGACGCAATAGATGAGCATCTTGTTACATAGTATCAGTGCTCCAGATAAGACGCAATAGATGAGCATCTTGTTATATAGTATCAGGGCTCCAGATAAGATGCAATAGATGAGCATCTTGTTATATAGTATCAGGGCTCCAGATAAGACGCAATAGATGAGCATCTTGTTATATAGTATCAGTGCTCCAGATAAGACGCAATAGATGAGCATCTTGTTATATAGTATCAGGGCTCCAGATAAGACGCAATAGATGAGCATCTTGTTACATAGTATCAGTGCTCCAGATAAGACGCAATAGATGAGCATCTTGTTATATAGTATCAGGGCTCCAGATAAGACGCAATAGATGAGCATCTTGTTATATAGTATCAGGGCTCCAGATAAGACGCAATAGATGAGCATCTTGTTATATAGTATCAGTGCTCCAGATAAGACGCAGTAGATGAGCATCTTGTTACATAGTATCAGTGCTCCAGATAAGACGCAATAGATGAGCATCTTGTTATAAAGTATCAGGGCTCCAGATAAGACGCAATAGATGAGCATCTTGTTATATAGTATCAGTGCTCCAGATAAGACGCAATAGATGAGCATCTTGTTATATAGTATCAGGGCTCCAGATAAGACGCAATAGATGAGCATCTTGTTATATAGTATCAGGGCTCCAGATAAGACGCAATAGATGAGCATCTTGTTATATAGTATCAGTGCTCCAGATAAGACGCAATAGATGGGCATCTTGTTATATAGTATCAGGGCTCCAGATAAGACGCAATAGATGAGCATCTTGTTATATAGTATCAGGGCTCCAGATAAGACGCAATAGATGAGCATCTTGTTATATAGTATCAGGGCTCCAGATAAGACGCAATAGATGAGCATCTTGTTAGATATTATCAGGGCTCCAGATAAGACGCAATAGATGAGCATCTTGTTATATAGTATCAGTGCTCCAGATAAGACGCAATAGATGAGTATCTTGCTATATAGTATCAGTGCTCCAGATAAGACGCAATAGATGTGCATCTTGTTATATAGTATCAGTGCTCCAGATAAGACGCAATAGATGAGCATCTTGTTATATAGTATCAGTGCTCCAGATAAGACGCAATAGATGAGCATCTTGTTATATAGTATCAGTACTCCAGATAAGACGCAATAGATGAGCATCTTGCTATATAGTATCAGTGCTCCAGATAAGACGCAATAGATGAGCATCTTGTTACATAGTATCAGTGATCCAGATAAGACGCGATAGATGAGCATCTTGTTATATAGTATCAGTGCTCCAGATAAGACGCAATAGATGAGTATCTTGTTATATAGTATCAGGGCTCCAGATAAGACGCAATAGATGAGCATCTTGCTATATAGTATCAGGGCTCCAGATAAGACGCAATAGATGAGCATCTTGCTATATAGTATCAGTGCTCCAGATAAGACGCAATAGATGAGCATCTTGTTATATAGTATCAGTGCTCCAGATAAGACGCAATAGATGAGTATCGTGTTATATAGTATCAGTGCTCCAGATAAGACGCAATAGATGAGCATCTTGCTATATAGTATCATTGCTCCAGATAAGACGCAATAGATGAGTATCTTGCTATATAGTATCAGTGCTTCAGATAAGACGCAATAGATGAGCATCTTGCTATATAGTATCAGTGCTTCAGATAAGACGCAATAGATGAACATCTTGCTATATAGTATCAGTGATCCAGATAAGACGCAATAGATGAGCATCTTGTTACATAGTATCAGTGATCCAGATATGACGCAATAGATGAGTATCTTGCTATATAGTATCAGTGCTTCAGATAAGACGCAATAGATGAGCATCTTGCTATATAGTATCAGTGCTCCAGATAAGACGCAATAGATGAGCATCTTGTTACATAGTATCAGTGATCCAGATATGACGCAATAGATGAGCATCTTGCTATATAGTATCAGTGCTCCAGATAAGACGCAATAGATGAGCATCTTGTTACATAGTATCAGTGATCCAGATAAGACGCAATAGATGAGCATCTTGCTATATAGTATCAGTGCTCCAGATAAGACGCAATAGATGAGCATCTTGTTACATAGTATCAGTGCTCCAGATAAGACGCAATAGATGAGCATCTTGTTATATAGTATCAGGGCTCCAGATAAGACGCAATAGATGAGCATCTTGCTATATAGTATCAGTGCTCCAGATAAGACGCAATAGATGAGCATCTTCTTATATAGTATTAGGGCTCCAGATAAGACGCAATAGATGAGTATCTTGCTATATAGTATCAGTGCTTCAGATAAGACGCAATAGATGAGCATCTTGCTATATAGTATCAGTGCTCCAGATAAGACGCAATAGATGAGCATCTTGTTACATAGTATCAGTGATCCAGATATGACGCAATAGATGAGCATCTTGCTATATAGTATCAGTGCTCCAGATAAGACGCAATAGATGAGCATCTTGTTATATAGTATCAGGGCTTCAGATAAGACGCAATAGATGAGCATCTTGTTATATAGTATCAGTGCTCCAGATAAGACGCAATAGATGAGCATCTTGTTATATAGTATCAGTGCTCCAGATAAGACGCAATAGATGAGCATCTTGTTATATAGTATCAGTGCTCCAGATAAGACGCAATAGATGAGCATCTTGTTATATAGTATCAGTGCTCCAGATAAGACGCAATAGATGAGCATCTTGTTATATAGTATCAGTGCTCCAGATAAGACGCAATAGATGAGCATCTTGTTATATAGTATCAGTGCTCCAGATAAGACGCAGTAGATGAGCATCTTGTTACATAGTATCAGTGCTCCAGATAAGACGCAATAGATGAGCATCTTGTTATATAGTATCAGGGCTCCAGATAAGACGCAATAGATGAGCATCTTGTTACATAGTATCAGTGCTCCAGATAAGACGCAATAGATGAGCATCTTGTTACATAGTATCAGGGCTCCAGATAAGACGCAATAGATGAGCATCTTGTTATATAGTATCAGGGCTCCAGATAAGACGCAATAGATGAGCATCTTGTTATATAGTATCAGTGCTCCAGATAGGACGCAATAGATGGGCATCTTGTTATATAGTATCAGGGCTCCAGATAAGACGCAATAGATGAGCATCTTGTTATATAGTATCAGGGCTCCAGATAAGACGCAATAGATGAGCATCTTGTTACATAGTATCAGTGCTCCAGATAAGACGCAATAGATGAGCATCTTGTTATATAGTATCAGGGCTCCAGATAAGACGCAATAGATGAGCATCTTGTTATATAGTATCAGGGCTCCAGATAAGACGCAATAGATGAGCATCTTGTTATATAGTATCAGTGCTCCAGATAAGACGCAGTAGATGAGCATCTTGTTACATAGTAGCAGTGCTCCAGATAAGACGCAATAGATGAGCATCTTGTTATATAGTATCAGGGCTCCAGATAAGACGCAATAGATGAGCATCTTGTTACATAGTATCAGTGCTCCAGATAAGACGCAATAGATGAGCATCT
Organism: Cyrtodaria siliqua; assembly: GCA_037043455.1. Lineage (NCBI taxonomy): Eukaryota > Metazoa > Mollusca > Bivalvia > Adapedonta > Hiatellidae > Cyrtodaria > Cyrtodaria siliqua. Next base: position 92,974 of record JAWPHD010010382.1, read on the forward strand.
TGTTATATAGTATCAGGGCTCCAGATAAGACGCAATAGATGAGCATCTTGTTATATAGTATCAGGGCTCCAGATAAGACGCAATAGATGAGCATCTTGTTATATAGTATCAGTGCTCCAGATAAGACGCAATAGATGGGCATCTTGTTATATAGTATCAGGGCTCCAGATAAGACGCAATAGATGAGCATCTTGTTATATAGTATCAGGGCTCCAGATAAGACGCAATAGATGAGCATCTTGTTATATAGTATCAGTGATCCAGATAAGACGCGATAGATGAGCATCTTGTTATATAGTATCAGTGCTCCAGATAAGACGCAATAGATGAGTATCTTGTTATATAGTATCAGGGCTCCAGATAAGACGCAATAGATGAGCATCTTGCTATATAGTATCAGTGCTCCAGATAAGACGCAATAGATGAGCATCTTGTTACATAGTATCAGTGATCCAGATATGACGCAATAGATGAGCATCTTGCTATATAGTATCAGTGCTTCAGATAAGACGCAATAGATGAACATCTTGTTATATAGTATCATTGCTCCAGATAAGACGCAATAGATGAGCATCTTGTTATATAGTATCAGTGCTCCAGATAAGACGCAATAGATGAGCATCTTGCTATATAGTATCAGTGATCCAGATATGACGCAATAGATGAGTATCTTGCTATATAGTATCAGTGCTTCAGATAAGACGCAATAGATGAACATCTTGTTATATAGTATCAGTGCTCCAGATAAGACGCAATAGATGAGCATCTTGCTATATAGTATCAGTGCTCCAGATAAGACGCAATAGATGAGCATCTTGTTACATAGTATCAGTGATCCAGATATGACGCAATAGATGAGCATCTTGCTATATAGTATCAGTGCTTCAGATAAGACGCAATAGATGAGCATCTTTCTATATAGTATCAGTGCTCCAGATAAGACGCAATAGATGAGCATCTTGTTACATAGTATCAGTGATCCAGATATGACGCAATAGATGAGTATCTTGCTATATAGTATCAGTGCTTCAGATAAGACGCAATAGATGAGCATCTTGCTATATAGTATCAGTGCTCCAGATAAGACGCAATAGATGAGCATCTTGTTACATAGTATCAGTGATCCAGATATGACGCAATAGATGAGCATCTTGCTATATAGTATCAGTGCTCCAGATAAGACGCAATAGATGAGCATCTTGTTATATAGTATCAGTGCTCCAGATAAGACGCAGTAGATGAGCATCTTGTTACA
>JAWPHD010010383.1:0-94211 GCA_037043455.1 Cyrtodaria siliqua
CAGGTCGGCGGTAATTCTAGACTAGGACACACACCCAGCTAAACATAGATTTTTAAAAACAAGTTTGTAGCGCTACTTATTGTAAGTGATATTGATATGGGGACTTTTTCCTGAAATGATCAGCATGACAAGATGTTGATACTTTGTTGACCTAGAGTATATAGTAAAAACTTCCAACTTGTAGCGACTACTCCTCTGAATCTACTTGACAGGTTTTTATGAAACTTCACAGGTTTATGAAACTTCACAGGAATGCTGACCTAGCTATCAAAATCTATCAGTAGAGCTTCAAGTCATTGACCTCTTGTTAGTACTAAAATGTTTACAAACTTTCATTTGAGCATCATTGACCCTTTTTATTTTAAATCCAGCCCTGTTAGACGAGACGTGAATCTGCAGTTTTCATGTTTAATAGGTATGGCATGTTGTTGTTGAACAAATGCACTTAAATGTCATCTCAGCAAACTGCAAACTCCATTGTTTTTAGTTACTTAAAATGTTTACAAACTGTCATTAAGCATCATTGACCTTTTTATTTTTAAGTCAGCCCCCGTTAGGCGAGTCATGTGAATACCGCGGATTTCATTTTTATTTTACTGATATTTCATCTGTTTATCTGATTTATCTGATTGTTTTACCGGTAAATTGACTGCGTATAAATTTTTAATTTTAATATCCAAATAATGGAATATAAAATGAAAACAATCAGTTTGAAATAAATATAGTTTTACTAACATGTTTCTAATTGATAATACAGTTACATAATACAGTTAATATCAGTCTTCACAAAAAATGTACATTACCACTTAAATACAATTTATAGATTTCAATCAATATTGATAACTAGAGCTGTCGGAGAAACAACGCAGCTCGACTATTCCGATTTTTCAGAGAATAAATAACTTATATAGCCAGTATATTACCTCAGAAAACAAGGCTAAAACAATGTGGGGAGGTGGGGGTTGTGGGGGGGAGTGGAGTGGGGGGGTGAGCGGATATGGAAACTCAGGCTTAAAATAAAATTATTGTTAGATTTCATACAATTATAGTAAAATTTGGGGCAGTGTTTGAAATGATTTTATTATTTTTATTAGTTTTAATCCAAATTGCTGTCATTTTAAAGAAATTTGTGGTCGAAAGGGCAACTCGGGGGATGAAGGGGATAATCTGGCAATTTTTATTGTGGCCTCATTTCATTTTTTTTTGAATATTGATATTCTTCATCGGTGTTTCTAAAATATAATCTAATTTTTTTATATGTAAATGATTGCGTTCAATTAAAATTTTAATATCCAAATAATGGAAGATGAAATTAAAACAATTTCTCCAGCCACCGTCCTCCATGTGAGGGGAGCCCATAAACCAATGGGTGGCAGGGGTGGGCGCAATCATTGATACAGGTGTATATTTGAGAAAACAAAATGGACATATGTAAAAAAAAAAGAAAAGCTGGGATGATGGGGGATGGTTGGTGGGTGGGGGTGGTGTGCGAACATATTGATAATCTGATAAAACGAAAACAACACAGTATATGAAAAAATCAAACAAACACAACATTCGGGGTGGTGATGGTTGTGAGGGTCGGTATCAAAATATTGATCAACTGATAAAACAAAACAACACAGAGATATGTAAAAAAATGTTTTGAAGGTGTTGACGGGATTGGGGGTGGGGGGTGGGGGAGCACATAGCTATATGTATATGAATTGATCCAAACAACACCGAATATGTAAACAAAACCATTGACTAAAGACTGCAATTACATATAGAGGGTCACTGTTTTCAGAGAATAGCCAGTCATATACCACCAGAAAGTAAAATGTGGTTGACTTAGACAAATATAAGAGATAGAGATATCTCAACAGCTTACACACAACCTTGATCTGCCTTTATGGCATACTTTATGAGCATCCAATTTTGGGTTCCATGGAGCCCTAGAAGTTATAGAAGATAAAATTACTTATGCAACCCTTTACACATACTATAAGGAACCAATTCCCAAGTTGATGCTAGGACAAGCAATGTAGAAAATAGACCTGAAAACACAGCTTAACACAAAATTTGATGTGAAATGTGACACATTTTAAGGGCTATCAGAATTTGATAATTGGATTACCATTGAGTCACTGCTTTGATGAAAGTGTTGAAAAATTGAGCAAATTATGATATTAGCGTTAAAATCGCGATACTTACACACATGTCGTCTAGGTGTATGTACGATTTCAGGTGGAAAACGTTATCATTTATGGCACATAAGAGTATGCAGCACTGCCGGGCTGTCATGAGTTGGGGTTGTACGACAGTCAGAGAAGTAAAGTCAGCTTGCCAATCTCGGCAATATCCATTTGCATACCAATTGTCCAGACTTGGTACTCCATAGTAGAGCTAAAAGACATTTTTGCATCCTAATTGGCTGAGAAATTATTTTTTATTATTTTTGTGTAGGGGAGACATACTGTTTTTGTGCTGTCTTGTCTGTCACAACTTTGTCAGACTAGTTTGAACTGCTGCCCAGATTTCAACGAAAACATGGCAGAGATGATTACCAAGGTTTGTTGTCATATCGCATAAATGCTCTGTTGTGTTCCATTTTGGAATGATTTTTGTCAGAGTTATGGCCCTTTAAAGGTTTTAATACACACACTTTGTCCAGACTAGTTCTCCTGAACTCCTGGCAAGATTGAACGAAACTGGCATGGGATGAGCAGATAGTATCTAAGCCTAGTTGCGCATTATTGTTGACCGTGTTCCGAGCGAATGTTTTTTGGAGTTATGGCCAGTAAAGGTTTTAATACACAAACTTTGGACTAGTTCATCCGAACCCCTGGCCAGTAGGGATGATCAGTAGCAATCCTAGTTGCGCATATCATTGCTGTTGTCCGCATGAATGATTTTTGGTGGAGTTTATTGTCCCCTTATACACAAAGTTTGTCTGGACAAGTACCTCCTGAACCCCTGGCCTGTTTTCAACGAAACTTTGTAGGGATGATCAGTATCAAGCTAGTTGCGCATATCATCGCTGTGTTCCGTTTGAATATATTGCCGGAGTATGGCCAAAAAATTGGTCGGACTTTTCTCCTGAACCCCTGGCTGGATTTCAATGAAAACTTGGCAGGGATGATAGATGATAAAGGTTTTAATAAACAAACTTTGTCTGGACTATTTCTCCTCAACACTTGGTTGCACGTATCATTGTCTCGTTCTAGTTGAATCATTTCCTGGCCTGAGTTATGGCCCTTTCTCCATTTGGGAGACATCTGTTTTTACTAAAAATACCTCTAGTTAAAATTTGGGACGTCATGAATATGATTACACCTTAACATATTGAACAAGGTTCAAGATAAAATACTCTCTGATGGATGACAGATAACGTTACCTTCCAGTGGATGATGCCGTATAGTATCATGAAACAAACAGAAGTCATAATAAATAAAGAAAGCCCACGATGAATAAGTTCAACCATTGGTTATGATCGTTTTAACACCTCGAGACGCGTTCCCTGCTTAAAGTGTGTTCTTCTGAATCGGCATTTGCCATTAACGTCAGTTATATATCATCTCAAAATTTCAGCAGTACCAATCATGGGATTCTACAAGTATAGGTATTTATTTTTAAAAGCATGTGGAGAATTTATCACCCTTTACGCATCAGACAGAAGATCTCAGGACAGAGCACGACACAGCATTATTAGCCTTTGCCAGGTTAACAGTTTTATGTCTCCGTATATTTAAAACAGCTATCCCACCAACAACAGGCAAAATGTACACCGTTTCTGAACTTATGGAAGATGAGGAGTATATATATATATATATATATAATTTACATATTTTGCAAATCCAAACTCTATATATAGAGCACTATATACAAACGGTTTTAACCAGCCAGACCAAATCCTTAAACTGCCTGGAGCTTCGATCGAAATAAGAGTTATCAACAAAAAAAAAAAAAATAATGCATATTCAATCATGGATATTTTAAGAACCGTCAATAAACTTATACTTTTAATCAGCACATTACATGACCTAACACTGGATAGACTTTTGTAAACGTTTTTTTAGTGTAATTTTGCGTTATTTGGCTGGGTTAGTTTTTAGCTCGACTGATCAGAGATCAGCAGAGCTTATGCCGTGGTGCCGGCGTCAGTCGTCCGTCTGTCCGTCCGTTAACCTTTTTTTTGTAGCGACTACCCCTCTGAAACTACTGAATGGATTTTCATGAAACTTTACAGAAATGTTGCCCATGAAGGTCTAGTTGATCCTAGCAAAAATTCAAGTTGATGTGAAATCAAGATGGCCGCCAAATCTAAAAATAGGTTTTTAAAAAACATTTTTGTTAGCGACTACTTCTTGAAAACTGTAAGTGATATTGATATGGGACTTTTTCTAAAATGATCAGCATGACATGATGTTGGTCATTGTCGAAAATCGTTTTGATTTGACGTTAAAATGGCTGCCAGTGGCCATCTTTGTTTACATCGAGTTTATATAATGAAAACTTGTAGCGACTACTCCTCTGAAACTACTTGAACGGATTTTCATGAACTTCACAGGAATGTTGCTCTTGGTGTCTCATTGATCCTAGCAAAATTTCAGATCGGCCAATTCAAGATGTCGCCACAGCTAAAAATTAATTTTCAAATTACAAGTTTGTAGCGACAACTTCTTGAAAACTATAAGTGATATTGATATGGGACTCTTTCTAAAATGATCAGCATGACATGATGTTGGTCCTTGTCAAAAAATCGTTTTGATTCGAGGTTAAACATGGCTGCCGTGGCCATCTTTGGTTACATAGAGTTAGTATAGTAAAAACTTTGTAGCGACTACACCTCTAGAAACTACTTGGCGGATTTTCATGGCCGCCACGGCTACAATTTTTTTCTTCAAAAAACAAGTTTGTAGCGACTTCCTGAAATCAAAATCAATCAGTAGAGCTTCCAGGTCATTGACCCTTGTTTTAAGAGTGTCGCACAACTTAAGTTGTAGGAGTGTAATAAAGCCATGATGTACTTATCATATTACGCTATTGAAATAAATATGCAAATGAAGCCCAAATCATTGCTCGGTCTTTTCTGTTCAGCTTGAAGTACATTGAATTTGTCTCATTGACTTCCGTAACCATTTAAAATACCGGATTACGGAAATTGACAAGGTATTTCCGCTACTCTGCATCATACGGAGATGACCAAGTCAACATACAAAGTCTTGATACAAACATACGACAATGTTATATATAGGCAAGATCATTTATATAAACTTTGATTTGAACTTCATTTCCTCCAAAAGTGTTCAATAGTATGCTCTCTGTATCCCTGACTATTTTAGATTCTCCGCCAGAAATCCTAGTATTCTGTGCCAAGAGTCTTCTTGGGCAAATGCATGCTGCTCTTTGTAACCCCCTGCCATCAGCAATTCATCTGAAATAACATTATCGAGTCAAAACAAAAACAGTACAATGCAAATGAAAATATATAGATGAAATGTAGAACATAAAATGCATTATTATACCTCATTTTTACACTCCATGCCTGGAATTCACCAACCATTCTTCAGACTATTCTGAGACTTGGCAGCTCAAGTCCAAGAACAGTGAACATGTCAAAATGTGAGTACTTGAGCCCGCTCAAATTTCATTCACAAATATTCCCATGACCTTCAAAGATAAACTATCGTATGAAGTTGCTATTTATCAGTATTTATCATATTTATACATAACATCTTGTTATGAATGTTTATCTTTTAAATTATAGAAATATCTGCAATTGAAATTTGCATTTTTATATGCTTAAGCCTTAAGAATATAGAAGTTTTATAAGGTAAGTTATAAGTATATGAAATAATGCTCAAAGAAATGTACACGCAATAAAAAAGGGAGAGCTAGCATTTTTGTCTATATTCTGGTGCGCGCACGTCTCCTAAGTATTACGCACCTGTGTGCGTAATCAGATAACTTCATATTTATCAAATGCATTTTGCAAATTAAATTTTGAGAAAATTCAGGTGTCCCAATTCTTATTTTCTTAAAATAATGGCATTATTATTGTGATGTGTCCCAAACTTTATGAACAAGGAAAATAAATTCAAGGGTGTCCCAATTCTTACTGTGTCCAAACTTATGATAAATATGATAAAATTTATATAACAACTATTATTTAGCAATTGCTGATAAATACTTGAATTGGTTACCTCTCCTCACTCAGGCTCAGTTTGACAGTAAGACTTCCATTGTTTATATAAGTTGGGTTAAAACTCCTCAGATTATGCAATGTATAGGAGGCAGAGTAATTCCAAGTGTAACGATGTTCTATTCTGACATGATCTTTCACGGGCAATTTGTCCTTATGTGAAGTCAAGTATACTGTATTCGCCTGAATATAATCCGCACTGGAGTATAATATACACAGCCTACTTTTATACAAAATTTGCAGGTAAAAAATGTATTTTCATTTATAATCCGCATCTGTTTTTTACTTTCAAGTTTGTCGCAGATGATAAAAAAATCATGAAGATCGAAAAACAATTATATGAACAATGAAATAAATTATATAACAAGAGGTCAATGACCTTGAAGCTCTACTGATTTATTTTGATTTCAGGAAGTAGTCGCTACAAACTTGTTTTTTGAAAATTTATTTTTAGCCGTGGCGGCCATCTTGAATTTCCGGCCGACCTGAAATTTTGCTAGGATCAATAAGACATCAAGAGCAACATTTCTGTAAAGTTTCATGAAATCCGCCAAGTAGTTTCAAAGGAGTAGTCGCTACAAGTTTTTACTATATAACTCTATGTAAACAAAGATGGCCGCTGGCAGCCATGTTTAACGTCGAATCAAAACGTTTTTGACAAGGATTAACATCATGTCGTGCTGATTGTTTTAGAAAAAGTCCCATACCAATATAACTTACAGTTTTCAAGTAGTAGTCGCTACAAACTTGTATTTTGAAAATTTATTTTTAGCCTCGGCGGCCATCTTGAATTTTCGGCTGACCTGGTATTTTGCTAGGATCAATAAGACATCGAGAGCAACATTCCTGTGAAGTTTCATGAAAATCCGTCAAGTAGTTTCAGAGGAGTAGTCACTACAAGTTTTCATTATATAACTCTATGTAAACAAAGATGGCCGCTGGCAGCCATGTTTAACGTCGAATCAAAACGATTTTCGACAAGGACCAACATCATGTCATGCTGATCATTTTAGAAAAAGTCCCATATCAATATCTCTTATAGTTTTGAAGAAGTAGTCGCTACCAACTTATTTATTTTAAATCTATTTTTAGCTGTGGTGGCCATCTTGAATTTCCGGCGAACCTGAAATTTTTCTAGGATCAACTAGACATCAAGAGCAACATTCCTGCGAAGTTTCATGAACATAAGTCAAGTAGTTTCAGAGAAGTAGTCGCTACAAGTTTTTACTATATAACTCTATGTAACCAAAGATGGCCACTGGCAGCCATGTTTAACGTCGAATCAAAATAATGTTTGACTCGGATCAACATCATGTCATGCTGATCATTTTAGAAAAAGTCCCTTATCAATATCACTTATAGTTTTCAAGCAGTAGTCGCTACAAACTTATTTTTTAAAAATCTATTTTTAGCTGTGGCGGCCATCTTGAATTTCTGGCCGATCTGAAATTTTGCTAGGATCAATTAGACATCAAGAGCAACGTTCCTGTGAAGTTTCATGAAATCCGCCAAGTAGTTTCAGAGAAGTAGTCGCTACAAGTTTTTACTATATAACTCTATGTAAACAAAGATGGCCGCTGGCAGCCATGTTTAACATAGAATCAAAACGATTTTTGAGAAGGACCAACACCATTTCATACTGATCATTTTAGAAAAAGTCCCATATCAATATCACTTATAGTTTTCAAGAAGTAGTTGCTACAAACTTGTATTTTAAAAATCTATTTTTAGCTTTGGTGGCCATCTTGGATTTCACATCAACATGAATTTTTGCTAGGATCAACTGGACTTCATGGGCAACATTTCTGCAAAGTTTCATGAATATCCAGCCAGTAGTTTCAGAGGAGTAGTTGCTACAAATAAAAGTTTACGGACGGACAGACAGACGGACGCCGCACCAGGGCATAAGCTCTGCTGATCTCTGATCAGAAGAGCTAAAAATGGTTCCAGTTGTGGATTTATTTCAAAATAATCAGTGTTCAAAGTCTTCGTAGTTTATTTTGGTAAGGGAAGCAACTCTAAGAGAGGGACTTAATGAAGTCTAAAAGACGGGACCTTTTTTTACGATCTGAACGAAAAGCTCAATCATGTCAGTTACTTCTCTAAATGCTCAAATTACAAGAGGATTAAAATAAAGAAATAACACAAGCTAATGATGTACTTTATTCCAAAACAAAACACAAAAATAAATATTAAATGCATTTTTTTGTTGTTGTATATTTATACCGGTACATGTTTATATGGCCGACTGCCTTCGTCTTGCTTTCCCAAAGCAAACTTCGACAAAACACCGTTAATCTTGACCAAAACATTCTGATTTTTTTTTTATATGAAATTGAATTTCGGTATATTATCCGCACCCCATGATTTTCATAAAATCTGGGAGCAAAAAAAGTGCGGATTATTTTCAGGCGAATACAGTACTTTAATATTAAAAGTTCCAATGTGAATTCATTTTAAGTTCATGTGAAATTCAAGCTAAGTTTGTGTGAATATCATGGGATTTCACATGAAAAAATAAACAATAATGCGAGGTGATAGGCTGCTCTACATGTCGCAATAGAACATTGAAGACAAACTACAGATTACTATTGAATAATGCCAGAAAAAAGTACCGTGATGTTCTTCTGCCACAAAATCTATTGTTTTCATTCTCTTCCTGCCTGGTTCCACTACCCTGCATAAGGGTGCATATGGTGGTTCTATCAGATGCCCTGCCCCAGGGTACCGGTACAGTTCTATGTTGTTCTTGTACTCCTGCGGCCAGTGATCATAGAAATATGTGTGCCAGTGAGGGTCCACCTGCAGGTCGTCCAGACCACTGATTTCCAGCACTTTGGCCCCATGGCGCCAAGCCTGAAGGGTTAGTTTGTTTGGGTTGTGTTAAACATATTTTATTTGTTTAAACATATTTTATTTCAAAAATAAAATAATATACAGATGTTACATACAATAGTAAATGGACTGGAATTAAAGCACAATGCTTAGAGAGATCCTTTCCCACATATTTATTTCACACCTTACTAAAATACTACAGTAAACAAGAGGTCAATGACCTTGAAGCTCTACTGATTGATTTTGATTTCAGGAAGTAGTCGCTACAAACTTGTTTTTTGAAAATTTATTTTTAGCCGTGGCGGCCATCTTGAATTTCCAGCCGACCTGAAATTTTGCTAGGATCAATTAGACATCAAGAGCAACATTCCTGTGAAGTTTCATGAAAATCCGTCAAGTAGTTTCAGAGGAGTAGTCGCTACAAGTTTTCATTATATAACTCTATGTAAACAAAGATGGCCTCTGACAGCCATGTTTAACATCGAATCAAAACGATTTTTGACAACATCATGTCATGCTGATCATTTTAGAAAAAGTCCCATATCAATATCACTTATAGTTTTCAAGAAGTAGTCGCTACAACTTGTATTTTGAAAATCTATTTTTAGCTGTGGCAGCCATCTTTAATTTCCAGCCGACCTGAAATTTTGCTAGTATCAATTAGACATTAAGAGCAACATTCCTGTAAAGTTTCATGAAAATCCGCCAAGTAGTTTCAGAGTAGTGGTAGCTACAAGTTTTTACTATATAATTCTATGTAAACAAAGATGCAGCCATGTTTAATGTCAAATCAAAACGATTTTTGACAAGGACCAACATCATGTCATGCTGATCATTTTAGAAAAAGTCCCATATCAATATCACATAGTTTTCAAGAAGTTGTCGCTACAAACTTGTATTTTGAAAATTTATTTTTAGCCGTGGCGGCCATCTTGAATTTCCGGCAGACCTGAAATTTTGCTAGGATCAATTAGACATCAAGAGCAACATTCCTGTGAAGTTTCATGAAAATCCGTCAAGCAGTTTCAGAGGAGTAGTCGCTACAAGTTTTCATTTTATAACTCTATGTAAACAAAGATGGCGGCTAGCAGCCATGTTTAACGTTGAATCAAAACGATTTTCGACAAGGACCAACATCATGTCATGCTGATCATTTTAGAAAAAAAAACATATCAATATCCCTTAGAGTTTTCAAGAAGTAGTTGCTACAAACTTGTATTTTAAAAATCTATTTTTAGCTTTGGTGGCCATCTTGGATTTCACATCAACATGAATTTTTGCTAGGATCAACTAGACTTCATGGGCAACATTTCTGTTAAGTTTCATGAATATCCATCCAGTAGTTTCAGAGGAGTAGTTGCTACAAATAAAAGTTTACGGACGGACAGACAGACGGACGACGGACGCAGCACCACGGCATAAGCTCTGCTGATCTCTGATCAGTCGAGCTAAAAAATAACTTGTAACTTTACAAATTCCTGGGGCCCTCAAAAAAGACTTCACTGTAACCATTAGGTTCGCAATATCCGTTAACGAATTTGGTAACATTCTATACTGTGCAAAAATAAAAAGTACCCCTTTTCCTTTCCCTTATTATATAGACGGCAAAACAGGAAATAATAAATGATGTATATAGAATAATGACCACCACCAATAGTCCAAACAAATTTATTTTTTTTGAAAAGTTCAGTACACAAGGTTATCCCCATTTTTCTTAAACCACGCATTTTTGGTAAAAACACATACAATCTACAAACATTACCTCAATTTGTCCAAGACAATATTTTCTATATATTGCTTTCGAAAAAATCACAGAAAAATACAACACCGATTGTGTAGGTAGCAGCTTTTGATTATCAAAAATCATCAAATTACATAAAAAAATAAATAAAAAAATATCAAATTACATCCCTTTAAGGTTTCCATAGCATCCATAAAACTTTTTAAAAAGAGTATTGCTTGGCAAAATTTGAAACTGTTTAAAGGAATATTTAGTACTCGGTGAAGTGTGCTTAAAAACATCAAACATTGTTTAATTCAAGCGATGTTCAAGCTGTCCTACACCCTCAAAAACTGGCCTATGGGAATAGCAGAATTAGCAGAAAATAGGTGAGTATATAACGAATTTGTTACAGCGAAAGTGGTTTTGTTTGAAGAGTCATCATTGCAAAACAGGAAGTGTAGCGATTTGAGCCGTGATGCACAGGATACAACTTCAACTATATGACCACAGTTAGTTTATCCTTATCATCTGGGTATTGAATAAAGTATATTGAGTATTTTATTGTATTCCTCAATTTGTTTTTATTACATAAATTATGGGTATTATAACAAATTGCTGAGTTTATGAACACACGCATTTTATATGTTAAAGCTATTAACCAATTGTATATGTACAATCTGGGTTTTTTCTAGGTGTCCCGCGGGGCCGAAAAACGAACCCGTCCCAATGCAAAATAGTGTCTTTTTTTCCCAATTTATTGAAATTTTTTCCCCAATCTCAAAAAAAAAAAGAAGAAAAAAAGTGGCATGTTAGTGATGTAATTGTGTCCCTTATTATACCTTTTAGACTTTTATCTTACCCAAACTTACAAAATGTTGACATAAACAATTCTCAATTGGCCATTTTATCGATGAAATAAATTCCCAATTTGATCGTTTTTACGACAGAAATTCCCCAAATTTAAAAGGATCCTTTTCCCCAAAATACCTGGAAAAAGTTCTGACAACCAGTTTGTTTAAACCATTTATTTCTAACTCCACCAGAACCATACTAGATACCGACACAGGAAACGTGGACAATATATTAGAGGCTCTAACCAACCAGGCCAAATCCCAAAACTGGAACATCAAATTAAACATTAACAATTCATTTTACGCATATATATCTTCAATCACAATATTAAGAGCCTGTGAAAAAACCTATACTTTTAATAGGCACATATACATTATTATATGACCTGACCACCTGGATATAGTTTTGATAAACAAAAAATGTTATCATGTAATTTTGCATTTATTTGGCTGGTTAGTTTCTTTAATTAGAATGTTTTATCGACAAAAGTGGAAACAATAGTTCTGGTACTTACTGGAACACATGCGGGGTTGTCACATTTGAACACATCCTTTATGACGACACCTTCGTCTGTACGGTAAACATGGGACGGATCAGGCCTGGATTCAAGTAAAATACAGCTGTCGTACAAATATGCAACATGACAGAACAATTCCAGTTTTTCAAAAGTGGCACCTCAATATTTTTTTTGTTTAAATACACAATTATTTTCCTAAAGCTGAATTGTAATGATTTCATAGATATTATAGGGAAAACTGTGATAATGTAGCAGGGCTGATTGTGATAATGTAGCAGGGCTGACTGTGATGATGTAGCAGGGCTGATTGTGATAATGTAGGTAGCAGGGCTGATTGTGATAATGTAGCAGGGCTGATTGTGATAATGTAGCAGGGCTGATTGTGATAATGTAGCAGGGCTAATTGTGATAATGTAACAGGGCTGATTGTGATAATGTAACAAGGCTGATTGTGATGATGTAGCAGGGCTGATTGTGATGATGTAGCAGGGCTGATTGTGATGATGTAGCAGGGCTGATTGTGATGATGTAGCGGGGCTGATTGTGATGATGTAGCATGGCTGATTGTGATGATGTAGCAGGGCTGATTGTGATAATGTAGCAGGGATGATTGTGATAATGTAGCAGGGATGATTGTGATAATGTAGCAGGGCTGATTGTGATTATGTAGCAGGGCTGATTGTGATAATGTAGCAGGGCTGATTGTGATAATGTAGCAGGGCTGATTGTGATGATGTAGCAGGGCTGATTGTGATGATGTAGCAGGGCTGATTGTGATGATGTAGCAGGGCTGATTGTGATAATGTAGCAGGGCTGATTGTGATAATGTAGGTAGCAGGGCTGATTGTGATAATGTAGCAGGGCTGATTGTGATAATGTAGCAGGGCTGATTGTGATGATGTAGCAGGGCTGATTGTGATGATGTAGCAGGGCTGATTGTGATAATGTAGCAGGGCTGATTGTGATGATGAAGCAGGGATGATTGTGATGATGTAGCAGGGCTGATTGTGATGTAGGTAGCAGCGCTGATTGTGATGATGTAGCAGGGCTGATTGTGGATATTTATATATTTCATTACTTATTTACATTTAGTTTAAACTTATAATTTATTCAACATTGATGGAAACAAAAGCTTTCTGAACTTATTTAGTCGCTCTCAATGTCTTCCTGGGTAAAACCAGTACTACAGTAAGCAAGCGCAGATAAAGTGTCTTGCTCAGGGACACAATACATATGGTCATGGCGGGAATCGAACCCACGACTTTTTGATCCTGGGTCCAACACTCTACCACTAGACAACAGCACATTTGACAAGACGTTTAATGCCTACATGTCCCAAGGAGCTATTTATACTACGACCGATACTAAAATATGAGCAAACAAGGATGTGCTTATGGACGACGGATAATGAACTTGTCTGACCTATGGCCAGTACAGCTAATACACAGCTGTAGATAATTTTTGACTGCAATCAGTATTTATTCATCAGATTCAAAGCGAAAAAGTGAAATAACAAGGAAGTTGTTCAGAGTTATCAATTTCTTTAAATATTGAATTCATGCTTTCATATTAATTAATACATTTTCATACATGTGATACTTTCAGGACCTCAATCTGGGATTGTAGTGATTTTTTTAAGGGAGATTCATGCAAAAATCTGGGAGTCTTTTTCGCGGACTATTTTTAGCGCGCGAGCAGTATTTTATACCCAAATTCCATAAACGAATACCTAAAAATACACTTTTAAACAAGTTTCTTCATTTATGTCAGTGGAGATAACAAGAATGAATAAAAACAGTTTTTAAACAATATTTTATTTAATAACCAATGATAAACATGTTCGCTGTTCATTTCGCTGTTGTTTGGTTATGCTTAATAATCTACTTTAATACTTACAGACAGTGTCCCTTTAAAGTTTGTTGTTATATTTTCGTACTTACAAAACATAAAAATATTGAGAAAGTAAGAGTTTAAAAAAAACTTTAAAAAAAACTTCTTTTTTTTTTTTTACCCCACCCACTCTACCAAATATTGGCCGCGATTTTTCAAAAACGGCCGTGCAAAAGACAGCTGCACGGTTGGCTGCATAATAACTTCCCCTCTGGAAAATAACCGATAGTATGAATCAAATTGAGTTTGATGTACAATAGTACGAATCTAACTGAGTATGAAGTACGAAATTTCGTAGGAGTTGTCGTTCTTGAATTCATTCTATTTCTGCTTATCAGCGAGTATTGATTCGAGAAATAAATGTGTTTTTTAACTTAAAAAACACCCCATCTTGACTAAAAATGTTTGAGACCCCAACTTGATCGATTTATTTCAGATACCCACCCCTATTCCCCACAACTCAATTGTGTTTAATTAAATCATACATACTCATCAAATTCACGTTGACAAAGTCTACTTTCGTTTTCGCTATTCACTTTAACAACCTTGTAAATAAATGACGCCGGCAATTTGTTTCAAGTCGTATCTAACCTGTTTAATTACATCATTAAAGACTTCATAAGTGTGCTGCTAATCCTTTGGTAAGATCAATTAGGCCAATAAACTGTTTGCAAATAACAGTTTCACCCACTTTCCCCCAGGCTATTGATCCAGGTCAAATCTAGGTATGTCACGTGACGGTCAAGCGAATCGCGAGACAATAACATCAAGTTGGCAGGTAATAGACCGATGATTTTCGAAAAATCGATTTTAGGAATTTTACGGGAGTTTTTCACACAATTCCGTGGGGCCGGGAGGAGGGTTAGAATTCCGTGAGATTTCATCTCACGCCGTGAGGTATCACATGTATGCATTTTAAAAGAACAAATATTCTGATTAAATGGAAGTTAAAAGAAACACTGTATGACCTTAATATTAGACACATGTTTCGAACAATTTTCATCATGTAAATATGAAATAAACTGTTCCACAGGACAATACATTCACATATAATACTCATGACCTTTAAAAGTTTAGAGTATTTGTAGTAAGTTGATGAGTAATGATACTCACAATTTTAAACAAGTGCCAAATTGATACAATATATGCCCATCATACATACAGGATTCATATTTATATGACCATCATAGGCATGTACAACATTTACCTTGACTGTGCCCCAAGTTTTCTCAAGATCCGGCATTATGAGTGCAATGTGGCAAGTTATCTTACTTGATCGAGATAATATACCCAAAAACATTGTTCCCAAGTTTCATCAAGATCGGATTATAAATGTTAAAGTTATTGAGCTGAAACCGCAAAAATCATCAAATTTAAAAAATCAAAGGGCCATAACTCCAGTGTTTCTGAAACAATAGTGCTGGTTATCGAACTTGTGTCCAAGTTTCATCAATACTGGATTAAAATTACTCCAGTTATGGAGCGGACACCGTCAATTTTGTCAACTTTCCACAATCCAAGGACAAAAACTCCGGTGTTTCTAAAGCAATAGCAGAACTTGAGCGAGCTATTGTGGCCATAATCATTGAGCAAAAGTTTCATCAAGATAGGATTAAAATTGCTCCAGTTATGAAGCGGACACCGTCAATTTTGTCAATTTTCAACAATCCAAGGGCCATAACTCCGGTGTTTCCAGGGTTTAAATTAACACTTATTTACTTGCTAAATGCAAGTAGATTTTTGCAGGTTCCAAGTAGAAAATATTAGTACTGGCTAAATTTTTCAAGTAATAAAAGAAACTGAACACATTTATCCAACTTGGTTCAATAAATAAGTATAATTATACATTTTTGCATTCCTGCATCAACCTGAGTATGAAAATGTCATTATTTACATGTATAGCAATCCTTCTAAAATGATTCGAGGTTTTAAATTATTAACGCCAGTACCTTGATTAAAATAGCAAGTAGAAAACCTTCGCACTTGCTTTCTTTAGCAAGTGGCTAAAACTATTAAATTTGATCCCTGGTTTCTTGAGCAATAGCGCTGGGAATCGAACTTGACCGAGCTATTGTGGCCATAAACATTGTATCTAAGTTTCATCAAGATTGGATTAAAACTAACGCCGCCCATCGCTCATCGTACGTGATCACATAAGACGGGCATATAAAAACAGAGGCTTTTGTGAACAAGAGGTCAATGACCTTGAAGCTCTACTGATAGGTTTTGATATCTAGATCAGCATGAAGTTTCATGAAAATCTGTCAAGTAGTTTCAGAGGTAAAGTCGCTACACGTTTTAACTATATAACTCTATGTAAACAAAGATAGCCACTGGCAGCCATGTTTAATGTTGAATCAAAATAATTTTCAACCACTGATCATTTTAGAAAAAGTCCCATATCAATATCACTTACAGTCAAGAAGTAGTTGCTACAAAAAAAATAAATTAAAATCTATTTTTAGCCATGGCGGCCATCATGAATTTCTGGCTGATCAGAAATTTTGCTAGGATCAACTAGACATCAAGGGCAACATTTCTGTTAAGTTTCATGAAAATCCTTCAAGCAGTTTCAGGAGTAGTCGCTACAAGTATTTCCTATATAAATCTATGTAAACAAAGATGGCCGCTCCAGCCATACTGAATGTCGAATCAAAATGATTTTCGACAAGGACCAACATCATGTCATTTTAGAAAAAGTCCCATATCAATATCACTTACAGTTTTCAAGAAGTAGTCACTACAATCTTGTTTTTTTAATAATCTATTTTTAGCCATGGCAGCCATCTTGAATTTACGGCCGACCTGAAATTTTGCTAGGATGAACTAGACATCAAGAGCAACAATCAAGTGAAGTTTCATGAAAATCTGTCAAGTAGTTTCAGAAGAGTAGTCGCTACAAGTTTTTACTATATATGTAAACAAAGATGGCCGCTGGATGCCATGTTTTATGTCAAATCAAAATGATTTTCGACATGTCATGCTGATAATTTTAGAAAAAGTCCAATATCACATAGTTTTCAAGAAGTAGTCGCTACAAACTTGATTTTTAAAAATCTATATTTAGTTTTGGCGGCCATCTTGAATTTCACATCAACATGAATTTTTGCTAGGATCAACTAGACATCATGGGCAACATTCTGTAAAGTTTCCTGAAAATCCATCCAGTAGTTTTAGAGGACTACAAAAAAAAGTTTACGGACAGATGGACGACAGACACTCAGCTTATCTACAGCTCTGCTAATAAGGCTTACCAGACAAAGCCACCGTCTGTACTAAAGTTTCCACAGGGAATAATGTGATCATTGGCCGGTGTAATGGTTATACCATTTATGTTTACTACTGCTCGTATCTGTAAGGTGAAAATACATAAATTGAAATTAAAAACATTTCTGACTTCCAGTTTTAGAGAAGTGTTCTCAAGTTTTTACAATATAACTTGAAGAAAACAAATATGGCCACTAGAGGCCATATTTGACTTTAATTTAAATTTTGTTTAGAACCAACACTACATGTTCATGTCATGCTAGTTATTTTGGCAAAATAACAATTATTTTATATGAAGTTTATTTAGTGTTAACTAGACATAAAGTACATCATTCCTGTTAATTTTCATGAAAATCAATCTATAGGTTTCAGAGTAGACATCACAAAAATGTCTTTAAAATGTCTGTTGTTAGTTGTGGTGGCCATCTTTGATTTCCAGTCAATCTGAGTTTTCTTAAGAACAAAAGGCCCAAGAGGGCCTGTATCGTTCTACTGGCTATATGGAGTCTGTGGTGGGGGACACGACATCGATATTAGGCTTGGTACTGATCATTCCTGCCAAGTTTTACTGAAATCCAGCCAGGAGTTCATTAAAACTAGTCCGGACATAGTTTGTGTATAAGGGGCAATAACTGTGTCAAAAATCATTCAACAAAATCACGGTGATGAAATGTGCAACTAGGCTTCATACTGTTCATCACTGCCAAGTTTCGTTGAAATCCAGCCAGGCCTTTTGGAGAACTAGCCTTATATGAAATAGGCACTACCTATGTAACGGGCAAAGCAATTGGATAGCATGTACACTTTATACCCATCTCTATTTTAAGGGTCAGAACTAACTATAAATTTGATCAGATCTTAATCTTAAAGTCAGGAAATAGTTATAGATAGATCTTTGCACAAATATGTAAATAAATATATTTCTAAGGCCTAATAAAATAATACCCTTGTTTACTGCAACAATAAGTAGTGGGTAGGAAGGTCAGCTTTTTGTTTTATTTTGTATCTGTAATAAGACTTTAAACTTGAGAACAATAAGATACGCATATATTTGAGTGCAGACTTATGTATTTGATCTTTTCCTTTACACAGAAAATATGCGCAAGCATTTCTGGTGCAGTTTTTGTGTGAGTGGGTGTATTTCAATTAGCGGGGGCTAACAAACTGTACAGTTTTCGGAAAAAATAGATTTGTTTTATTCTCATAAAAGATGTCGGCAGCACTTTAAAGGAGATGGTCCGGTCACGTGTGAACACATGTTTTTTTTTTTAATCCGAGCCTTCTCTGACCGAACCACTGTAGATAATCTCAAAGAATCTAGCGACATGTTTATTATTTATTCTAGCATGTCCAACGGAATGTATTGAATATTGTTTAACGGCTCATCAACACAGTACAGGTTATTTAGAGCCGCCCCAGAGAGAGGGGAAGGATACATAGGAATCCGGGAACCTGCCCTACTCTTATTATCGAATAGATTCCTATGGTTCTTTAACGTGCTCGGTTGATAGACCGATACACGGGACCGCCCGGTTTACGTCCCCATCCGACGGACGAGGCTAAGGAAAAGTGTCTTGCCCAAGAACACACCGACGGAACTCAGTGGCACCACGGAGGATTGAACCCGGGGCCTCCGGTTACAAATCCGCCGCGCTACCGACTGCGCCACGCCAGCCCTCTCCAACGGAATGTAAGTGTATACATAAAATTTAAATATATCAAGGTTCTGTTTGTTGTCATAAATACCCATCAAAATACATAGTATGTTTTTTCTATGTTTAAAGAATGAGACTCACAGGTTGTGGTAGGTAGGTAGTCGAGGCCGTTTAACCCTTTTTCGCAGCGGTCAGTATAAGGCCACTTCCCCACCCAAATTACTTTGAAAATCATGCAGTTTTCCCCATTTTTTATACTTAATTAACTCTGAAAATGTCATTTCCCAGTCATGGATCTTTCCCACATTCTAGGCCAAAATGCCCCTTTCCAGACCTCAGGGCTCTTTTAACATATTTAACAGGGACCGAAATTTTGGTAAAAAATTCCCATTTAAAAAAAAAAATATGTATTATATATATATATATTTTTCTTTGCCAATTAAGTGACATATTTTACATAGTTTGTATGTTAAAATAACTCAGTTGTAAAACCTAATCAATATTTTACCTAAAACTGCATTTTAATGAAATTTCCCCTTAAAAAAACATTTCCCAAAACAACGAAAATCACGCTATTTGTTTCCCAATTTGGACAGTCTCGCGCTTATTTTTCACAACTTCAGCAGGCCTATCCTTTTCCCAATTTCCTTGAAAAAAATGCCCTGAACCTAGTAAAAGGCTCTGGTGGTGTTGAGGAGGGAGAGCGGCAAGTTTTTTTTCATCTCTTAAACTGTTATTAGTGAAATTTATTTTTTATTATCTGTTTAGTGTTATTGAGAATATTTAATTAATCTTTGTTACCTGTTATTATCAAATTCTTACTCCAGTTCCCATCCATTCCATACACAATTGTAGCATGGTCACAGGCAACTCTCTTTGTTCAGACACAGGTATAAATCGTTTACTTGAAAATAAGACCTGTCAGAATAACTGTGAGAATAACAGTGAGAATAACAGTTAGAATAACTGAAATAGAGCTGAAATGGACATGCTACAAAACAAATAGAGTATGGTTTCATCTCGTTGGTTAATTTAAACACCTCGATGTTTAAATGAACCAACTCAATGAAACCATACTCTATCTATTACTTAATCATTCATTGTATCAAAGTACTTTGATCGTTATCAAGTCAGTGCCTGTTTCATATTATTAAAACATTTTTGTGACATTTTTAACTTGCGATTACGGTAAACATATGTGTATTTGTCTAGCCTTTCCTTATTTTATGTAGGATCTCTTTACTGGAAACACATTTTTTGTTCTATCATATACTAAAATAAACTATTCTAACTAAAATAAACTCTTAATAATCACAATTGCTGGTATCATATTTTGTTATAAGGGGTCGTAGAGAACGCTAACGCGCTGTCGAAACTTTCTTTACGACGTGTGAAACTTACGACTAATACCGATTACGACGTGTGAAACGTACGATCTACACCGATCACAGACGCTTCAAAATTGAAGCGCTTCAGAGTCCTAGAAATACTCAAAAACATATAGAAAACGCCTGGGTACTTCATAAAAATGTAAGCATTCTTCAAAATTAATTATTTCTGTTAACAATAGAACGTCGGTAAGTTACTTTTGGCTTTCAACTGTTAATCATGTCTGCGTGACTTCACCGTGAGACAGGAAGCTGGTCAAAAATGCGACCGGAAGTTTCAAAATGGCGTCGTCCGCCATCTTGGAGACAAAATTCAAGTCTGACGCACTATGAAAATGAAAATTAGTAGCGTTAGTTAGTGAGTATTTAACATATTCATTCCCATGCATACATGTACATACGTGTAACCTATAGTCGGGCGAAGCCAGACCTGCCTTTGGCAGGTCGAGCTTTGCCCGTATAAAATGTTAAGTGTATTCAAAACCTTTAAAGGGCCCTAACTCTGCCAAAAATCATTTAACCGGAACAAGGCGAAAATATGTGCTAGGCTTGGTACTTATCATCCTTGTCAAAGTTTTTGAAATCTGGCAAGGAGTTCAGAAGAGACTAATCTAGATAAAGTTTGTGTATCAAAACCTTTAAATAGCTATGCCTGGTACTGATTATCCCTGCAAAGTTCCACTGAAATCCAGCTAGGGGTTCAGGAAAACTAGTCCGGACAAAATTGATGTATTAAAACCTTTAAAGGGCCATAAATCCGCCAAAATTCTTTCAACCAAAAACGGCGATGACATGCATAAGTAGGCTTGGTACTGATCATCCCTGCAAAGTTTCGATGACTCTGCCAAAAATCATTCAACCGGAACACAGCCATGAAATTCACCACTAATCCTGGTACTGATCATCCTTGCAAAGTTTCGTTGAAATCCGGCCAGGAGTTCAGGAAAAATAGTCTTGACAGATTTTGTGTATTAAAACCTTTAAAGGGCCATAACTCTGCCAAAAAGTATTCAACCAGAACACGGTGACCATATGCATAACAAGATTTGGTACTGATCATCCCTGCAAAGTTTCATTAAAATCCGGCCAAATTAAGGAGCTATCGTCTTACAGCATTTTTAACTAAATCAAGGGCCGTAACTCCGGTGTTACTAATCCGATGTTGATGGTTTTCAAACTTGTCCGAGCTTTCATTGGTATTAACAATCTGGTACAGTTTGGTAAGATCGGATGAAAAATGAAGACTATCGTCCATGTTTTTAACTAAATCAAGGGCCATAACTCCGAAGTTACTCCTCCAATCTGACTGGTTTTCGAACTCGTCCAAACTTTTATTAGTATCAACAATCCGGTAAAGTTTGTAAAAGATCCGACGAAAAATGAAGGCCGGCCTATCGTTTTAACAAGGCCAAATTATAGTATATTGAGCCATAACTCCGGTGAAAATGGTCCAATATGGCTAGTTTTCAAACTCGTCCGAGCTTTCATTGCTATTAACAATCTGTGCAATTTTGGTAAAGATCAAATAATAAATGAAGGTGCTTGAGTGTTCACAAGGCAGAATATGGCATTTTTTTAGCACAATAAATGAAGATGCTGGAGTGTTCATAAGGCAGAAAATGGCAATTTTCAGCAAAACAAGGGCAATAACTCCTCTGTTATATATCCAATCTGGCTGATTTTAGAACTCATCCGAGCTTTCATTGATATAAATACACTGGCAAAGTTTCATAAAGATCAAATACAACATGAAGGTGCTAGAGAGTAAACAAGGCTTAATATGGCTTTTTTTAAAAAGCGAAACAAGGACCATAACTCTGGTGTTAATAACTCGATCTGGCTGGTTTTCGAACTCATTCGAGCTTCCACTGATATAAATACATTGGCAAAGTTTCATAAAGATCCGATTAATAATGAAGTCCCTATCGCGTAAACAAGACAAAAGTTAACAGACGGACGGACAACTCGCATCCCATAAACTCTGCTGGCTGGAGCTAAAAACTGCACATCAAAAGCACCGTTTTTGTTTCACGCAAACACATTACATAATTTTGACGCAGTAGTCGCCACAATTTTTTTACAGCTGGCCGGACAGAACAATTTAAAAATTCTCACTTTTCATAAATGTACCGTATACCCCCATTTAAACGCTCCCCCATTTATACCCACCACACACCCTCTCTACTTTTGCGGCTAAAGCGTATGTTTTTCTTTGCCATGAAAAAATGTGAAAAAAATGTTTTCACCCAACAGGAGCCATAAAAAGTTTTTCAACAATTTGATGTGTCCAAAAAACACCAACTAATTATATACCTTTGGAAGAGTAGATGCTAGAGAAAGAGATAGGAAGCCCCCAAAACAAAGCCCGACCGCACCAAGACGACTTTCATCTACATATTCTTGTTGGCTAAACCATTCAGCAGCACCCTGGAAAGAAAACGTACAAGTTGTCAAGGCTTTCATAGTTGTCATGGATGATCAAGGTACCACAGGAGATTAAATTAGCTGATACCACTATTAACACAACTGCACAAGAGCTTAAAGTCAGTGTGTGCTTAATAAAGCGTAAAGCATATTAGTTCTAATGTTTTTAATTTACAACTGGAAGGAAGTTAAATCCATTCCACATAGTTAATGAAGTTATAATTTACTATAGGAGCAGGTAGACTATATAATGCATCCATAGATGTATGGTATATAAACGTTTGCACACTTGATATTCAAATAAAACGTTAAAAAAAAAAATATATATAAAAAAATAAAGCGTAAAACAAAACAAATGACAAAGTATTCGAAGCCTTCCTACTTTGGGAATTATGCAATCCACTTAATTGAATAGATTTAAACTTTACAAACTACACCAATTAAATAATAGGTGTGTAAACTGATGTACTTTTACACTGTATCATCTGAACATTGCACTAAGCATGACACAAGCTTGGCCAAATGGCACAGGTGTTGTTAATGTAAATATGGAGTTAAAAACTTTTTACCAAGGGTATTTTTTAACTTAGTAATTAACGCCAATTAAGTATATCTGGTGATTCAATGTACATACGATGACAATAGTATACAATTTTATACTTGACAAGTTGTATTATCAGGCAGTGATTGATAAAGCAAAAGCATGCGAAATACTGCGGCATTTATTGTGCGTTACATTACCTGATGTCATAAATATCTCGTTAATATTGAAAATAAAAAGACAGCAGTTTTTACTCAAAGGCCCCCCATACAGGAGAGAGAGAAGAGGGATAGAGATATGAAGAAATTGTGTTGTAGTATATGTATATAAATAGAAGGCTGGAAGCAAATTTTTTTGGATTTTTTTTTATTTTACCTCTTTAATGGTCCGTGTGTAAATGTGCGAATGGATCATGTTATACATTTTTCTTCGTTTCTGCAACATTGGTATTCCAAAATATGCTCTACAGACTTGGAAATCCATCAAAACTTACAAAACAACACTTACAAAAAATCCCTGACAAGAAGAATGTCTGCATAAAAAAGACAATATTTACGAATCCGTCAATATTCACTCACGCAACAGTTACGGAGTGCATTGACCTGCTTCGCTTATACGCATGATATAATTTATACAGCTATACTTTAAGAAGGAGGTCTGCACAAAAAAGACAATATTTAAGAATCCGTCACGCGACAGTTACAGAGTGCATTGACCTGCTTTGCTTATACTTTTACGAAAACTGTTTTGTACATAAACTATAATTTTTCATAAAAGCTGAATGTTAAATAAATATCTTACAACACTTTTATATCAATATTCTTTTATTTCGTTACAATTTATAAAATGTGACCTTGACCTGTAAATGTAAACAAACTACGAGAACAACGGTAGATTTAAATAAGATTCAATGCATTCCGTAACTGTTGCGTGACCAATTTGTAAAAAACAAGTCTCACTTACAGAGATGTATGAAGGTGATGATATAGGTGTAGCACACCCATTGCAACACAGGAAGTGTCGGCCTGGGGTAGTCGCATAATGGCGTCAATAAATAATTCTGATTTCTTTCTGTAAAAAAAGGCATTTTCACTAATTTAAAGTGCTATTTTTGGTTTATATCACATTGTTGATCTATTTGTTACATTTTTCAAGCATTGCCATGTTAAAATTGTGAGTTTTTAATTTATTTTGCTTATATGAGTGTATGAATACAATATTATGGCATCTCAGTGTTTATGTTTTTAAAGGGACCATTCATTCATGAGACAAGTTCTTTCTTAGAAAATACATGACCCCCATTTTTCTGTGGATTTTTTGGCAGCATATGTGTCATTTGTGATGAGAATGTAAGTTATTCATTTTTAATTTGGGCCCAGATATGAATGACAACATGGCATTTAAATTTTAATTCACACACAACTCAATGCAACAATCAATGGGTGTGTTACACCTATATGCAGGAGCTCCCTAACAAGTCTCATTTACAGAGATGATATCTACATTATCCCCTGACAAGTCTCACTTACAGAGATGTATGAAGGTGATGATATATGCAGGAGCCCCCTGACAAGTCTCACTTACAGAGATGTATGAATGTGATGATATATGCAGGAGCCCCCGACAAGTCTCACTTACTGAGATATATGAAGGTGATGATATATGCAGGAGTCCCCTGACAAATCTCATTTACAGTGATGTATGAAGGTGATGACGTATGCAGGTGCCCCTGACAAGTCTCACTTACAGAAATGTATGAATGTGATAATATATGCAGGAGCCCCCTGACAAGTCTCACTGAAGGTGATGATATACACTGAACAAAACTTTTGTATCTTAACTAATTTTCTTATTTTAAATATATTTTAGAATAGATATATGATAAGTATTTTGTTTTGACCCATAGTTTGTAAAACATTTATTTTTTGTTTAAATTGTTACATCTTTTGAGAGTTACCCTCCCTTTCTTTGAAAACATGAAATGTTCTGATAAAACACATAACATGAGTCAAAGATCGCTTAAAGATATAAAAAAAATAAAATTGGTATGAAAGAATAGAAAAATACATAAAAATTTGACCCATTTATCGCAGATTTTCCGTCTATAAAAAAATGAAATATGGATAATCTTAAATTACCTCCCTTTACATTGAATAATGTTTGAAATTCAAGTAACTGTAATTCAGCGTTAACATCTATAAAAGAATGAAAAATGGATAATCTTAAATTACCTCCCTTTACATTGAATATTGTTTGAAATTCAAGTAACTGTAATTCAGCATTAACATTAAATATTTCGAAATTTTCTTTTGCAAACACATTTGTAGTGGTAATGCTAGTAAAAGATGATGTCAAAGTAATTTTAACTGGCATATTTTAGAATTAGGAACATCGAAAGCTTCACTAATTCGAAGTACTTAATAAAATCCTATATACCCAGTTGTATAAGTGTTATAACTTATTTCTAAGAAAACACATTAAAAGTTTTAAAATATGTTCATGCAATCACAGCAGACGATTTACACTTGTTATTTTGCAGTTTAACCGTATCTCTAATCAAGCTCAAAATACACAAAACAATGAGAATATTATTGACATATTCTTAGGTTGATACTTAGCAATTTGGTTTAGTATGTGCAGGAGCCCCCCGACAAGTCTCACTTACAGAAATGTATGAAGGTGATGATATAAGCAGGAGTCTCACTTACAGAGATGTATGAAGGTGAAGCAGCCATCATCATACTGGGTAAGCCGTCCCCATAAAGGTAAGTCAAGGCCAGCGTTGCATACCCATGGGACGCCAGCAGGGCAGCCCTAGTCTCTATCAGTGTCACTATTCCACCGTACATGTCTACTAGACCAGGGAATGGTCCCTTTCCTATGGAAAATAAATATCATTAGGAACAGTATTTATCTACTAGACCAGGGAATGGTCCCTTTCCTATGGAAAATAAATATCATTAGGAACAGTATTTATCTACTAGACATGGGAATGGTCCGTTTCCTATGGAAAATAAATATCATTAGGAACAGTATTTATCTACTAGACAAGGGAATGGTCCCATTCCTATGGAAAAAAAATATCATTAGGAACAGTATTTATCTACTAGACCGGGGAATGGTCCCTTTCCTATGGAAAATAAATATCATTAGGAACAGTATTTATCTACTAGACCGGGGAACGGTCCCTTTCCTATGGAAAATAAATATCATTAGGAACAGTATTTATCAGCTAGACAAGGGAATGGTCCGTTTCCTATGGAAAATAAATATCATTAGGAACAGTATTTATCTACTAGACAAGGGAATGGTCCGTTTCCTATGGAAAATAAATATCATTAGGAACAGTATTTATCTACTAGACAGGGGAATGGTCCCGTTCCTATAGAAAATAAATATCATTAGGAACAGTATTTATCTACTAGACCGGGGAATGGTCCCTTTCCTATGGAAAATAAATATCATTAGGAACAGTATTTATCTACTAGACCGGTGAATGGTCCCTTTCCTATGGAAAATAAATATCATTAGGAACAGTATTTATCTACTAGACCAGGGAATGGTCCCTTTCCTATGGAAAATTAATATCATTAGGAACAGTATTTATCTACTAGACCAGGGAATGGTCCCTTTCCTATGGAAAATAAATATCATTAGGAACAGTATTTATCTACTAGACAAGGGAATGGTCCGTTTCCTATGGAAAATAAATATCATTAGGAACAGTATTTATCTACTAGACAAGGGAATGGTCCGTTTCCTATGGAAAATAAATATCATTAGGAACAGTATTTATCTACTAGACAGGGGAATGGTCCCGTTCCTATAGAAAATAAATATCATTAGGAACAGTATTTATCTACTAGACCGGGGAATGGTCCCTTTCCTATGGAAAATAAATATCATTAGGAACAGTATTTATCTACTAGACCGGTGAATGGTCCCTTTCCTATGGAAAATAAATATCATTAGGAACAGTATTTATCTACTAGACCAGGGAATGGTCCCTTTCCTATGGAAAATTAATATCATTAGGAACAGTATTTATCTACTAGACCAGGGAATGGTCCCTTTCCTATGGAAAATAAATATCATTAGGAACAGTATTTATCTACTAGACCCGGGAAAGGTCCCTTTCCTATGGAAAATAAATATCATTAGGAACAGTATTTATCTACTAGACCAGGGAACGGTCCCGTTCCTATGGAAAATAAATATCATTAGGAACAGTATTTATCTACTAGACCGGGGAACGGTCCCTTTCCTATGGAAAATAAATATCATTAGGAACAGTATTTATCTACTAGACAAGGGAATGGTCCCTTTCCTATGGAAAATAAATATCATTAGGAACAGTATTTATCTACTAGACCGGGGAACGGTCCCTTTCCTATGGAAAATAAATATCATTAGGAACAGTATTTATCTACTAGACCGGGGAACGATCCCTTTCCTATGGAAAATAAATATCATTAGGAACAGTATGTATCTACCTGACAAGGGAATAATCCATTTTCTATGGAAAATCAGTATCATTTGGTATGTACATTACTGATTTTATCATCTAGCTAAAATATGGTACCATTTCATGGTTGTCATGGTCATCAGGGCTGTCAAGGTTGTTATGTTTTTCATGATTTTCATGGTCATCAGAGTTATCATTGGTTTCATGGTTGTCCCCTAACCTTAACCCAAATGCAGGTCTTTTTTACCTTATATAACAGAGGCCTTTAAAATGCCTCTTCCCAACTGAACATTTGACTGTTTTTTTCCCAATCAGAAGGCAGCATTCTCTCAGAATTTGAGAAAAAGCATAAATTATGCATTTTTTTTGCCTGTTAAGTCAATTCTGACTCGGAGAAGTTAGTAATTATAATAAATAATGGATGAAAATATAAATAAAGCATAATATTGTCATATTTACTGAATTCATGAAATCTTACATTTTTCCCAAAATGAGGAAAAAAACTTGTTCTTTTTTCCCAAAATGGACAGGCCTAGGCCTCTTCCCAATTTGGTTAAACAAACAACCTGAAATGGTTGTCATGATTGGCAGCTGGGTTATTAAGAGTTGTCATGGGTTTCATGTATCATGGAGTCATAACAATTACCCAGTTGTATCAAAAATAAATACGACAAAATAGGACTGCTATATGACTCATATGACTGCAGTGCAACTTCAATATGACTGCTGTATGACTCTAATATAATTGAAGTATGACTCCAATATGACTTCTATATGACTCTAATATAACTGCAGTATGACTTTAATATAACTGCAGTATGACTATTGTAACTGCAGCGCAACTCCAATATGACTGCTGTATGACTCTAATAATATAACTGCAGTATGACTCCAATATGACTTCTATATGACTCTAATATAACTGCAGTATGACTCCAATATGACTGCTGTATGACTCTAATATAACTGCAGTATGACTCCAATATGACTGCTGCATGTCTCTAATATAACTGCAGTATGACTCCAATAGGACTGCTGTACGACTATTGTAACTGCAGTACAAATTCAATATGATTGCTGTATGACTCTTATATAACTGCAGTATGACTCCAACAGGACTGCTGTATGACTCTAATATAACTGCAGTATGATTCCAATATGACTGCTCTATGACTATTGTAACTGCATTGCAACTCCAATATGACTGCTGTATGACTAATACAACTGCAGTATGACTCCAATAGGACTGCTGCATGTCTCTAATATAACTGCAGTATGACTCCAAAAGGACTGATGTATGGCTATTGTAACTGCAGTACTTCAATATGACTGCTGTATGACTTTTATATAACTGCAGTATGACTCCAATATGACTGCTGTATGACTCTAATATAACTGCAGTATGACTCCAATGGGACTTCTGTATGACTATTGTAACTGCAGTACAACTTTAATATGACTGCTGTATGACTCTTATATAACTGCAGTATGATTCCAATATGACTGCTGTATGACTATTGTAACTGCATTGCAACTCCAATATGACTGCTGTATGACTAATATAACTGCAATATGACTCCAATATGATGATGTATGACTCTAATATAACTGCAGTATGACTCCAATAGGACTGCTGTATGACTCTAATATAACTGCAGTATGACTCCAATATGACTGCTGCATGTCTCTAATATAACTGCAGTATGACTTCAATAGGACTGCTGTATGACTATTGTAACTGCAGTACAACTTCAATATGACTGCTGTATGACTTTTATATAACTGCAGTATGACTCCAATAGGACTGCTGTATGACTCTAATATAACTGCAGTATGATTCCAATATGACTGCTGTATGTCTTTAATATAACTGCAGTGTGACTCCAATATGACTGCTGTATGACTAGTATAACTGCAGTATGACTCAAATATGACTGATGTATGACTCTAATATAACTGCAGTATTGCTCCAATAGGACTGCTGTATGACTCTAATATAACTGCAGTATGATTCCAATATGACTGCTGTATGTCTTTAATATAACTGCAGTATAACTCCAATATGACTGCTGTATGACTAATATAACTGCAGTATGACTCAAATATGACTGATGTATGACTCTAATATAACTGCAGTATTGCTCCAATAGGACTGCTGTATGACTCTAAGAAACTGCAGTATGACTCCAATATGACTGCTGCATGTCTCTAATATAACTGCAGTATGACTCCAATAGGACTGCTGTATGACTATTGTTACTGCAGTACAACTTCAATAAGACTGATGTATGACTTTTATATAACTGCAGTATGACTCCAATAGGACTGCTGTATGACTCAAATAAGACTGATGTATGTCTCTAATATAACTGCAGTATGACTCCAATAGGACTGCTGTATGACTATTGTAACTGCAGTTCAACTTCAATATGACTGCTGTATGACTTTTATATAACTGCAGTATGACTCCAATATGACTGCTGTATGATAATATAACTGCAGTATTACTCCAATATGACTGCTGTATGACTCTAATATAACTGCGGTATAACTCCAATATGACTGCTGTATGACTCTAATATAACTGCAGTATTACTCCAATATGAATGCTGTATGACTCTTAATATAACTGCAGTGTGACTCCAATATGACTGCTGTATGACTTAATATAACTGCGGTATAACTCAGATATGACTGCTGTATGACTAATATAACTGCAGTATGACTCCAATATGATTGCTGTATGACTCTAATATAACTGCAGTATGACTCCAATATGACTGCTGTATGACTATTGTAAATATATTGTTACTCCAATATGACTGCTCTATGACTAATATAACTGCAGTATGTCTCCCAATATGACTGCTGTATGACTAGTATAACTGCAGTATTACTCCAATATGACTGCTGTATGACTTAATATAACTGCAGTATTACTCCAATATGACTGCTGTATGACTTAATATAACTGCGGTATAACTCCAATATGACTGCTGTATGACTTAATATAACTGCGGTATAACTCCAGTATGACTGCTGTATGACTCTAATATAACTGCATTATGACTCCAATATGACTGCTGTATGACTAATATAACTGCAGTATTACTCCAATATGACTGCTGTATGACTTAATA
Organism: Cyrtodaria siliqua; assembly: GCA_037043455.1. NCBI lineage: Eukaryota > Metazoa > Mollusca > Bivalvia > Adapedonta > Hiatellidae > Cyrtodaria > Cyrtodaria siliqua. The sequence continues at coordinate 30,882 of JAWPHD010010383.1, forward strand.
TGACTGCGGTATAACTCCAATATGACTGCTGTATGACTTAATATAACTGCGGTATAACTCCAATATGACTGCTGTATGACTCTAATATAACTGCAGTGTGACTCCAATATGACTGCTGTATGACTCTAATATAACTGCAGTATGACTCCAATATGACTGCTGTATGACTAATATAACTGCAGTATGACTCCAATATGACTGCTGTATGACTATTGTAACTGAATTGTTACTCCAATATGACTGCTCTATGACTCTAATATAACTGCAGAATGTCTCCCAATATGACTGCTGTATGACTATTGTAACTGAATTGTAACTCCAATATGACTGCTCTATGACTCTGATATAACTGCAGAATGTCTCCCAATATAACTGCAGTATGACTCCAATATGACTGCTGTATGACTATTGTAAATGAATTGTAACTCCAATATGACTGCTCTATGACTCTAATATAACTGCAGAATGTCTCCAAATATGACTGCTGTATGACTAATATAACTGCAGTATGACTCCATTATGACTGCTGTATGACTCTAATATAACTGCATTATGACTCCAATATGACTGCAGCAGACTGAGTGAGTGCTGTATGACTTTAATATAACTGCATTATGACTCCCTTAATATAACTGCGGTATAACTCCAATATGACTGCTGTATGACTTAATATAACTGCAGTATAACTCCAATATGACTGCTGTATGACTTAATATAACTGCGGTATTACTCCAATATGACTGCTGTATGACTTAATATAACTGCGGTATAACTCCAATATGACTGCTCTATGACTCTAATATAACTGCATTATGACTCCAATATTGTTGCTGTATGACTAATATGACTGCAGTCTCACTCCATTATGACTGAGCCTGAAAACAGTATGACTGCAGTCCAACTAAAATATGACTGTAATCCGACTAAAAGCCTGCAATGTATATAAAGATCATGTGAAAATACTTCACTGACCTTCTGGTATAAATACTGTTCCCTTGTATTTCCCTTCTGTTACTGGAACACGTCGAACACCTGGCCGTTTATAAAGTCTCTGAGCCAGTGCTGTGGTAATGGGTTTTTGCGGTAAATCATGTCCATCCTCATGTGCGCCATTGTACACATTTATGTGATAGTTCATTGGCGTAGAAACATCTTTTTTAACAAGTCTTATTACTTTTTTTGGATCAGGCGCTGGTTGTAAACTCCAAAATAATCCCATTGGATGTGCACCTGAAACAAGGAATAAACTTTTTCCATTCTATAACACGACTGATGCTTATCTAGTTCAACATCACAACTTCTCAGCATTGTGACACATATAGCACCAGTCTAGGGCTCTGGAGCGCATCCGTTGCCGTGGTGTGTCTAAAACTTTCTCGCCTCTCACCGCTGCGGGTTTGAACCCCAAAATGAGAAAGTGTCTATTCATACGGATGCGGGAGGTATACAGTAATGGATCTACCTCGGAAACATGGGGTGATCTTCCTCTTCCACACAAGAATCGACCGTCATATATGGCCTAACATGTGCTAAAAAAATGTTGTTTTTTTTTTTGAGCAAGATATTGTGAGATTTTACATGTATTTATCTCATAAACCCCATACAAGTTGATGATACAACTGAAAGTTTCTCTGTGGTGTCAGTTTACCTCGATATATTGTGATAAATCATTGTTTAGAACAAATTAAAACATTTATTTATTTTTTTCATAAAAAGTTTTAGGGTCAGCCCCTTAAAAATAGGGTCGGTCGGGCCACCGGAAACACAGGTATTTTTTTACAACAGTTTTGCATTGAACAACTGATATGTTGCATTAAATAACAATTTGAATTGTTACATTAGTATGTAGTACAAAGGTAATTTTACTGTTATGTCTCATAAATAAGGATTTTAAACAAATTCCTATTTAATATTGAGGTTATGAAATGAGTTAGGCTGATTTAAAACGAGCTTCTAGAAAGTTTTAAACCATGGGATTAATATCAACAGGTATAAAATGTTGTTTTCTTTCTTCTTTTTTTTTTAGAAATAATTAGGGTGTCATTTATTAAGGGCGGGTGGTGGGAGCGTTTCAACGTGGTTATATAATACCGATCGGTGCTTCATCAAGCATCTGTATACAGTAAACCAATGATTATGAAATGGATTACATTTACCAAGCACCTATTTAACCATGAGTATAACTATGACTATGAAATGGGGGTGTGCGTGCGTGTGTGCATTCGTGAGTGTAGTTTCAATGACTTCAAAACGGCTTTATGTGCACCAGTATTTATAACTACAATGACTATGATGAATGTATCATATGACCTGTATATGTTCCTGCAAGTGACGAATCTGTAGTGGAGTCGATATTCCCGATATTATTAGCCTTGTAAACACCTCGGGATTCGAATGTGTTACCATTTTCCTTGATATTTGCCACCAAGGTAACTATCTGGTTCGACTCAAGTCCCGACAAACGTATGGTGACCTTTTCGTCGACCAATCCCAGCGCTGGTGTCACAGATATGCTTGGCGTCGGCTGGGTGGAGAAGGCACATGGTATAGTGTGAAGATGGCGGTGAAGCACTGTAATACGCTGCAGTGTACGCTGCAGTGACCTCTTCATCATTGCCCTGGAGTCTAGATTCGGAACAATTTGAAATTATAAAATCATTTGATATGTTGTGTATCTTTTATGGACAAGTATATATTCCAGGTCACGTGCAAAAATATGGAAAAATGACAACTTGTAATAATTTTTTTAGTGTATCTGACTTTCTGAACCTGTTCCATAATAAGCCCCTGGGGGCAGAGTCAATATTAATGATGCTCTTTCATGCTGTTATCATGTGGGAAACTAGATTTGGTAAAATAATAATAATAATTACACAATGGCAATTTAAAGTCAGAAGAGAAGCAGAATAAAACAAGCATCAGATACAGACTAAGTTCTATGTTTTGAACAAATCCAATCAAGTTGACACTTGGGCACTTTTGCTCCTGCAATGGCATTCGATTTGATATGCAACATGTCACCTAAAAAAAAAATGTTTGACCCCGCTTAATTATATAATATATATGTAAATTGGGTGTCCCGGCTCAGAGATCTCGCTTCGCTCGATCCTGAGCCGGTAACACCCAATTTACATATATATGTATTAATTCACAATCATCATGAAATGATGATTTTACTTGATTTATTAAAACTTTTTCAAAATAGGGGTAGTGAAGATTGCAAGTTTAAATTTTTTTTATAAGTTATCAAAATTATAAAATGTTTCTTTAATACAAAACAAATTTGTTGATTTGTTATAAAAATTACACCCAAATCAACAATTTTCTGACCTTGAATACAAAGGTGGTGGATCATACTCAAACACACTACTAAAACAATAAATCACACACTTTTTAGACTTTTTTGTAATGTTGCCATTGCTTCCTTTCTTCCCTGCTCCACTAGTTCTTTTTTTTGAACTTCACTTATTTCAGCCTTTTTTTGTTTGGTGTCTTCTTTTAAACTATAATATTTATCCAACTCATCTAAAATCATCTTAAACTCTTGATCAGATATTTGTGCATCACTCAACGCTTTTGATATTAACTGCTTTATACTATTTAACTTTGCCTCTGCCAAAGTTTTTATTTCATGATGTTTTTGAGCTTTTGCATTAAGCTTCCGTCTGATAAAATTAACACAAACACCTGTAGCTCCACATACTATTGCTGCTATTTCTAAAGGTAATAAAACTGGAATAACAAATCCAATCCCAGCCATAATAACACCTGCTGATATCAAGGTAGTATCAATTCCATCTGTAATATTAATACCACGTTTATATTTTTTATAAAGTGACTGACGTATATCTCGTTCTGTAATTAACTTTTTTTCAATTTCTGAAATCTTTTGTAATCTATAATTTTGTCCGTTTTCCACTGAATTTTCCACTGGCAAATCAGGATATAAACTTGGTGCTGTCGGTTGCTTCATTTTTTATTAATGAATAAAAAATTAAATTAATTCAATTAATAATGATGCCACCGTATTTACAGCGGTAGCGTTAGCAACCTTGCATACAAAGTTAACAACAGAACCAACACCAATTTCTAAAGGTTCGTCAAAGTTATCATGATTGCGTGGAATTATGTGAAGCGTTATACCATAATTTGGTTGTTCAACACCATTGACAGAAACTATTACAGTTACGTCACCAACTAATCGTTCACATGTTAAACCTATTCCCATAATCCGTCCACGGCGCGTCATTACATACCCCACATTTGATTCTGCCCCACCATTACCAAATGAGAGTATTCTATTCAACACAAGTGGGCCCTTAGCCTCTGCAAATATTGTTATAATTCCATATTTAAGATTATCAACTCTATTTTTTAAATGATTAAACTGGCTAACAAAAGGCACAATTCGCCTATATAAATCTTGAACATCATTTATTAAAGCCTCTAAGTCTTCTGTTTTTTTAGGTCTTGTTGGTCCATATATACTCATTGTTTTTTTTATAAAAATATATTTTTTAAATAATTTCTAAAACACAACTCATAGACAAACCGTGATTATATATTTTGTTGCCATACTCATCTCTAACTTCTATTTTCAATTCAGTAATTGCACCATTCATAAGACAGTGATATTCAGGATAAAAACTTGTATATACTATATCTCCAAACTCCTTATTTACTACAGGTACAACACCTATAATAGTGCTTGGCTTACCATTGAAATAATTACTACTCGTATTAACTTGTTCCAGATGAACATATAGCTGTTTATAAGGAGCTAAATTAATTGGGTAATCTCCTATATTAGTACCTGTCAACCATTTTCTGTCCTTGAATCCCAGCATTTTTGAAAGACCGCTTGACATTCGTGTCTCTATTGGTGTATGTATAATGGCTGTACCAATTTGGACAACACTGTCCAGGATAATACTTTCATTTAGCTTTTTAAACTTTTTTACCAAGTCTTGAAAGTTATAAAGTCCACCTGGAAAAGATTCTGTTTTGGCTGGGTTTCTTGTCTTTGCGGTTTCGTGAATAATATTATACCAACCGATAGTGTATGTAAAACTTTTTAATCCAACGCGCTTGGTTCCATCTCTATTATCGATATACTGTTGTAAATTAATAGAGTTGTCTATGTTTGAAATTGTATGAAACATTATTTTTTTTAATATATATATATAAAAACACAAATAAAAATGATTTCTGAAGAATTCAAATATAACCCAGATGCTCACTATTTAAATACTTTTAGCAAGTCAGTGATAGATATAATAAATCAAAACATAGTCATTACATCAGACGGTAAAGACTTTAAAGCATCATTTCCCAATGTCTTTGAAAAATACAAACTTTCATACGTCAAATCAGATGCTATAGTCCAACGTTGGGGAACAGATTGGATGTTATTTTGGCAGAATCAGTTAAACTTTGCTATTTGGTGTGCAACCAGTGGATGTGGTATTGATTTCAACAATCATCTAAAAGCTGATACTCTGGTTGGTTCGTTATTTCGATTTCATGTCTATTACCAAGTCAGAAGAATATTATTTGAGATGAGTGTAGCATTACCGCAAGACTCAAATTGGAATGCTTTTAATAACACATATAACCGAAACGCATACGAGAGAATATGCAAGGAGTTTAACGTTGACTTAAATTCAGACTGGAGACAGAAACAAAGCTATAATAATGGTTTAGGAACAATTTACAATTACTGGACACATATTGGTTATCATCCTTTGGTAAATACTGTATACGACAACAAAACGATGAGTTTTACAGTCTATGAGAGTGATAAAACATACCACATTGATTACATTGCACAAGGATCTGAGGCTGACAACAGCTGGTCTACTTTTATACTAGATTATTCATTTGGATTTACAAGAGCTGGAGTAGAAAGAATCAATGACAGCATAAGAACATACTGCTGGGCAATCCTTGGTTCACAATCACAAACAAGAACTGATATACTTGGAACTGGAACAGCATTTGATGCACAGAAACAATTTCTAGCAAATGTAGAGGACGCAATAAATAGCCCCATCGACTTGCCCAGTCAAATTTCAAGATATGAAAACACCTTAAAATATGCAAGAAGTAAAGTAAATTTTGTATATGGAAGTGGATTGTACATGTCTCCGAGCGACATGGAATTAAAAATTGGAATAATACAAGACTACAATAATGAAATTGTAATAGCAACCGATGCACAAGCATTAGGATTGAACAATGATGTAAATGTAAAACCAGTGCGACCAAAAATAATTCAACCTTTTCAAGGCACCACAACAAAGAAATTTTTACCGGAACATTCTGACTTTGATAAATCATCAATACATAAAACTGTGAAACATAACCCACCAGAAATACAAAAAATATCGATTGAACACGAAGATAACAAAACAACTATAATTGTTGGTACTATAGTAATAGGTCTTGCTGCATTACTTATTTATGAGATTTACTAAACCACTCTTTGGCTGCTACATACAACAAACCGGAAACAAACACAAGCAGAGCCCATAGATTGTTACCAAGCCAATTAATAACATTACCTGTTGCAGATAAAAGCCATGATACTATTGCACCAATAACTCCTGGAAGTGCTGCAGCAGCTTTACCAGCTAAGTTGGCAAGAAGTTTACCAAGATTAAATAGTTGTTTTTTTATCCAGTCTTTTACACTTGATGGATCAGGCTTTGGAGTTGGAGTTGGTGCAGTCCCTCCTCCCGTTGTAGGAATAATGGTCTCAACTAATACCCCAATAATCATACCAAAGGCAGTCAAAATACTAACAATAGTAATACCTTGCTCCCTAAACAAGGTTTTGATTCTCTCACCCAATGTTGTGTCTTTTTTTAACACCTTATTTATAGTTTCTTTTATCCTGTTTATTTGACTGCGTAATGCTTCTTTGTTTTCACTCGCCACTTCAAGTCGCGCACTTCTTTCATCTTCTAATTTTTTTATTCTGTCACGTATGCGCTCTTGTTGAAACTCATCCTCCTGCCCGGGGGTGCTAACTTGTTCTAATTTTTGTTTTTCTTTTGTTATGTCTTTATCAAGCTCAGTGAGCTTTGAGAGATTATTAGTAAGTTCTCCACGAAAGCTTTGCAATACCTTATCTAAACCTCGTATCTCTCGCATTGTTAGACCTTCTGTTTGTGTTTGAACAGCAGTTTTAGAATGAGTTTCATCTATTATATTACTCAAATTACTCTCAATTGTATTTACGGCATCTACTGTATTTTGTACATCTTCAGTTGTTGAAAAAGTTTGCATTTGTATATCTTCTCCTGCTTTTGTGAGGGTATTTTTTGTTTTTGTCAAGTCTGCTAATTCTGCCCTGCCCCGAGCAATTCTTTCACGTGGAACTAATAAATCATAATCTTTTAACATATTTCTGATAAAATTAATACCATGTTTTTTAACTAAAGTGTCCAGCTTATAAAATTTGATTGGTTCGTTTGGATTATTTCCCTTATAATAGGTAAGTGGAACATCATCCGTTCCAACTGCATATAACATTGTTCTACCGATTTCGTCCTTAGCCACTCTAAAATCATTTTTATAATCAATTCCGCTGATTTCAGCATTAACTTCAGTAAAAAATTGTTCTACTAACAACTTTTTTTGTGTTAGTTGTTCTTCTGTTTTATCTTCCCCTTCAAGCTGATTAATATAGTTATTTTCACTTACAATTTGTCTCTGAAATTCTGAGTTAGGTTGTATGAATTCGTCTTCTTCTTCGTCAAGTCTATCTAAGTCTTCTTCTGTTATAGTTTCAATATCGAACGCAGGAGTTTCAAATCCACCCTCAGCCATTGTTTATTTTATTTAATTTTAAAAAATATATTTAAAAAATAAAAACAATGTCGGCTTACGGAAACAAACTCAGCCCTCATAGAAAACTAAGAGAACCTCATGGTGCCAAAGGCATCCGCACAAGTGTAGTAATAACTAATAATCCCTCAACAATAGACCAAAACCAGCAACTGCTTGTAAGATTTCCCAACCTAAGTACTAATGATGTGATAGTTCCAAGTACTGCTCGTCTTGCCTTTGAAATAGAACTTAAAAGCAGAACAGACGCCAACGCTACTCTATTTCAAAATCTGGGTAGAACAATTGTGAAAAAAATGACAATAAGAATAAGTGGTAACGAAGTCATGTCAATAGATGACAGTGATATATATCATTGTTATGTAGATTTATGGAAAAGCCCTAGCGAACGACAAAACATAGCTTACCAAGGTATTGGTAAACCAAACATGTTAAAACATAGAGTTAGCGCGGGAGATGCTTCCTCAGACACCAAAGATGAAGCTATAGCAGCAGCTTATGGAAATAGATTTTGTATTCCACTGGACTTTGAAATGTTAGAAAGTCATATGCCATTTTATCAAGCGGGGCTTGGTGATAGGTTAGAATATGAATTAACGTTTAACGATTATAACAAAGTTATCAAAAGCAGTGATGCTGATGCATCTTATGTAATAAAAAATATCTGCTTGGAATTTGATACGGTTAGTGATGTTGAATTAGCCAGACAAATAAGACAGCAAATCAGTGGTAAGATGTCATTTATGTATGATCGTATCTTGCGACATAGAAAAATAATAGCAAACAAATCTGATACTCTTTGGAACATCAACATTAATGTACCAGCACGGAGCATGAAAGGTATTTTAATGCTGTTTGAAGACCCAGAAAGAACAGACACAGAAACCTATTACAACCCAAAGATTGAAAAGGTTGAAATGACAATAGAGGGAGTACCAAATCAGTTGTATAGTCAGGGCATGAAGGCATATCAACATTGGGATGAAATCAACAAATATTTTGCTTTAACATCAAAAAGAAACAAAGAGACAGAAATAGTAGCGAGGGACTTAAACTTTACCAGTGTTTCTCTTGAGACTTATTTGACAAAATCATATGCTTTGTGGCTTGACCTTAGAACATGTGAGGACAATTTATTACACGGCAGTGGAAGAAGAAAAGAAAACGGCAGTGAAGGCATAACGATATTAATAAATAAAAAAGCAGATGCAGATCAAACTTTAAATATTTATCTATATATAATACAAGATGCGCAAATCAATTTCGAAGATGGAAGATTCAAAGAAGCAGGATACTAGTTTGCAACAAAAATATCCTAAATATTCACACAGTGCCATTATTTGTGGTCAGACAGGCTGTGGTAAAACAGAGTTTGTTCTTGACATACTTGAACAAGAGTATGTTGGAGTTTTTAAACATATAATTATATTGTGTCCAACCATAGAGTGGAACGAGGCTTATAAAAATAGATCCTGGATAGGAGATGTAAAAAACCCGAGAGATAAAAAAATAATAATTGTCAATCCTGTTAGCAACGGTAAAGAAATGTTACAAGAACTGTTGCGTTTCTTTTTCAAACAATATGCTGGCCAGCCCACATTATACATTATTGACGATTGCTCAGCCACAAAAGAATTAACAAAGAAAAAAGATATGTTGTCAGAGTTGGCATTCTCTGGTCGTCACGCTAAACAATCAGTATGGGTTATTTCACAGAGATATAATTCTGTATTGAAAGATTTGAGGGATCAAGTAAAATGGTTGTGTATGTTTTACACCAAGGACAGAGATAGTTATGAAAATTGTTTGAGAGAAAATGATGTTATTCCGACGTTGGAGGAGAGAACCAGAATAAAAAAAGCTTTAGCTAAGACTAAATATTCGAAGTTGATATTGAGAACTGACCAACCAACTGGTTATTGGGTTGAATAATTTCTACCAGCAAATCTTTTTTTCTAACAGCATTGCTTTGTTGCTAATAGTAATACTAACAGCAAAGTAGCAATGTTAATAGCAATACTGACATGAAAATATAATGAAAATATCAGAAAATATAGTATTGCTAATAGCATTGCTCACAGCAAAGTAGCAATGTTAATAGCAATGCTTGCAGCAAATTAATAATGTTAATAGAAAAAATAACAATGTTAATAAAAATGCTATTAACAATACTAACAATTACTAGTTGCATGAATATCGCAGCTAGTTGTTTTGTATTTTATATTTATTTCAAGATAAAAAATAAAATTAATAATATAAAAATGAATGCGGAAGAACTATTACAAAATATATCGGAACAGACGGAACCAGATGAATCAAAACAACAAGAAACAAAAAAGGAAAGATTATCAGCCATAGTAGCTGGCGGCGGTAGTCGTCAATATTTGGGTAAAGACATACAACTCACAAACATAGATGGCATGCCACCAGATGAAATTAACAAACTTTACTGCAGATATGAAGCAAGGCTTGGGGCAAGCATGACTAAAACTTTAGGCAATTCTTTTATTAACTTGTATGTGATTGGAGTATCAAAATATTTTAATGTAACCAATCCACCAAAGCTGATAGAAGATTTGGAGGAAGACCCATTTATTAATCATGCTTTGACAAGTGCTTGTTGTGAGTTGTATTACAGGTATGGAATGTGCTTAGCACCATTTACAGCAATACTGACAACTGTTAGACATATTGATTTTAATAAAAATAAAATTATAGATAATAAAAATGAAGAATCAAGTGGAGAACCAAGAGAGTGAAGTTATACCAGTTGAAGTTGATACACAATCTGTTAAACAACAAAAAGTAAAAAATCTAAAACGAGTAGAGGCTGGAAAAAAAGGAGCAGCGGCAAGGAAGGCAAAGCGTTTGCTTCAGATAGAGCAGGATGCACAAGATGCAAGAGATGCAGGACAGATAACAAAAATAACAATAGATGAAGAAGAACCAGAAAAAATCAAAATAAACGTATACAAAAATTATATTCCACCGTGTCTGGTTTTATTAGGCGTTGCTGGGTTGGGTTTGTATATTTATAACAAAAAATCTGCTACGCAAACTGCTACGCAACCTGTAGCTGTGCAACCTGTTCATGTTGCACTAAAAGACCCGTTTGATTTTTAATAATTTAATTTAATAATTTAATTTAAAAAAAAATAATCATATAAAAAAAATGGCAGCAAGTATTGACGGAAAACAAATTGTAAATATGATGTATCATGCTGGAGTGGAAACACTCCTAACTGTTAGATATTCTGAAATTGGAAGAAAAATACTAAAAAGACCAGCCCCTAAAGTGGATTTTAATATGGTAGATGTTGGGATGCTGTCTGTGGATATAATGTTAGCAATGGCTACGAGGGATATGCTGATTAAGCAAGGTATTATTCCTGCGGATATTATGAAATAATTTTAAAAAATATATATATAAAAAATGGCAAGTGCAGTAGCAATGATGATAGGTGGAGCATTAACAAATGCATTAGCGTTTACTGGTTCAAATTATTTCTTTTCAAAAATGGGAAGTCATTCAGATGAGGAAAGACAAAGACATGACAAAGCCGTAGAACAATTAAACGCAGCACAAGTGGAGTGGAATAAAAAAAGAACAGAGAGATTAGATTTTATTAATAAACAACTGCAAAAAGAGCATCATGCAAAGCAGACTTTTGATGATGTAGACCAAGCTATGAAACAGTATTATTACACAACTGGTAAACATTTACTTTTGGAACCGGAGCCCAAGTTGAGTGATTTTTATACACCATCTCCGGATCAACAGAATAGAGAAATTACGTTTATTGTGGTGGGCATGGCTGCAACTGGATTTGTGGCGTATAAATTGATTTCATAAAAAAAAAAGTTTAAAACTATAATTACTTTAGACTTTTTTTTACTTTGAAAAGACTAAGTCATATGCATGATACCTATTTTTTTTGTTGTTCTTACATGGTTTCAATCCAAGTGGTCGCATATAATAGGGTGGTTTAGCACTCTTCTCTAATTTATTTTTGAGATGATCAGGCGCCCATACTTCACCGTTGTCTAATAATGTCAATACCATGGATGGACCATATTCAGTATCCAGTATTTTTGTATCTGTAATAGTGTATATTTTATTTATTTCCAAGTCTGTCCATTTCTTTGTGCTATATTGATTTTGCTCTTCAAGCAGTTCATCAAATTGTGCAGTTGTGATATCCATTTTTTCTTTATAGTTATATAAAGTTTAATCTTTAGTAGAAAAAAATGGAAAAGATTTATTACAGCCCAAAAGGATTTTGGAGAGGTTACACAGCAGTTAAAAAATTAGCAAAAGAGGCTGGTGTCAGTGAAAAAAAGGCATTAGAATTTTTAAAGAAACAAGCTGTGTGGCAGATTTATTTACCTGCGCCGAAGAAAATAGTTAGACCCAGGTTTGATGTTTCTACTAAGAATGGAGTGCATCAAGCTGATTTGTTATTTCTGCCGCATGATACTTTTGGAATTGGACGTGGACGCAAGACATATAAATATGCATTGACTGTTGTTGATATTGCAAGTAGATATAAAGAAGCGGAGCCACTGACTTCCAAGGATAGTAAAGAAGTTGCCAAAGCATTTGAAAATATATATAGTCGGCATCTAAAATATCCAAAATTATTACAAGTGGATCCAGGCAGAGAATTTATGGGTGCAGTATCACAATTGATGGCAAAACACAAAGTAAATATCAGACGAGGCAGAACAGAAATACACAGAGACCAAGCTTTAGTGGAAAGATTTAACAGAACATTAGCTGAGAGATTGTTTGGTTATCAGTATGCTAAGGAAATAGATTCCCAAAAACGTAATAGAGAATGGGTAAAGAGATTACCAGAAGTTGTTAAAGCAATAAATGTGGAGACAAAAAAGCCCCCTCCTGTTGAAACAAAAATATTAAAAGGTGATCCTATCTGTATGAATGCAAGTGTAAGATATTTATATCAACCCGGGGAACAAGAAGGTGGAAGACGCAGAGCAACTGATCCAATGTGGAGTGTAGATATTCACAAGATTAAAAGTTATATGGTGACGCAAGGTATAAGAGTTTATTATTTGAAAGCACCAGCGCCACAAAGAGGATTTGTCAAAGAAGAATTACTTATTGTTCCTGCTAATACCCAAATTCATAAGTTTTTATGAAATCCATGTGCATCAGTTGTAATTCCATCTTCTCGGATGTATCTTTTTGAGTAGAATGGTGATAGTGTAACTTTGTTTACTGTTATGCCATATATTTGATGCTTTATTGATCGCAACAAATTCATTTCATGGGTGTATTTTTTCTTGTTAAATAGTGCATCCTTGTAGTTTTCAAAATTTATATGTTTTTTAACTACATATTCTTTTACACCCTTTGCTTTCTTAATAATCTGCTCATCCGCTCTCAAAATAGAATATAGCTTGGGTCTTAATCCAACATACTCAGCTATAGCAACACCATTACATTCGTCTTTCATTTTACCTATTACTTTTTTGTTTGTATCATCGTGCATTGGGTGATCTTGAGGATAATCACTCAAGTCATACTCATCTTTCATTTCAGCCATGTCTTTGTATGCATCATCTGTTCTGATGTCTACAAGCAAGCTGTCAGTATCTGTGTATAATAAAGTACAGTTATCTCCATACCTTTTTTTCAAAGTATTATAATACCAATCATACATCATATACTTTGATAAATCCAATACTGACATCCCAACATAAATTGGTTTGTTTAATGTTAATTTTGTTTTGTTCACATGTATTGCTGACAATTCATCTGAAAATTTTATACGCCTGTTAAAGTTGGGTTTGGCTATTATTTTTCTTATCTTTTCATTTTCAGAGCCGTTAGTTTTGACTAGTTTTATATCTGTCCGCTTGCGTAAATTTTCCATTGTCTTGCCAAACACAGAGTTGTTCATAAGTTTGTAAAAGTCTTTTTCAAATGGCGATTTAGCTTTTTTCCTTAGTTCTGTGTTTAAACGAATATATGATTCCATCCATGGCTTTTCATTGAATTCTATTACTCTGTGTACTTTCTTTAGTTTCATACCCAAAGATAAATACAGTTCCAGGTTTTTGTGATGTATCACATATTTTTCTTTGTCCATAAGATTGGGGACTAGTTGTTCTGTATTTATCATGCCATTATTTTCTAACAGATCTGTTTGGTATTCAGACAAGCATTCTTTTTTCACTGCTAATCTTTCCGGTGCAAGCGGATAGTCATTGTGAGCTTCATGGAGTTCTTTAGGATATTCCAAATCAACTTCTGCAAAATATCCTTTTCCTTCTTTTGACTTTGGCAACGTTTCTGTTTCCACCCACTTAAAGCCAGAATATGGAAGTGGCTGACTCATTGCCCAACCATATAAATTATTTGCATCAAAATACATTAAGAATTTTTTTTGATCGTTAGGTTTGTAATCAGTACCATATAAATTATTTGCATCAAAATTATTTTGATCGTTAGGTTTGTAATCAGTAACATGTGGATTATTTGCTTTGGCATATCTTTTTGATACCATACTAATTCCACCACGCATACCTTTTTCTATAAATAAGTGCATGTCGATGTCTGTCAAAAGTTCCAATTCTATTTTTGAATGTTTAAGTAAAGCATCCCAAGATAATCCAGGTGCTGTATAGTAATGTAAAGCATCAAGTTTGTATGCACTCATACATGTTTTTCTAAAAGTTTGAAACACATCTGCTAATAAAAGTACATCCGTTTTCAAATATAAATCATGATAATCACCAAGAGTTTTACATTTGAATTCTTTCCATACCGTTTGAGCAAATTTGTAATCCTCATCGCTTATACTTTCATCTTTAAGACTGCTGTAAAAAATTTCTATAGGCGGTAATTCTGTTTCATCAAATCTTTCCATGCTGTCCATATATTCATACGGATAAATACCTTTTCGTAAAAGTAAATCTGCTTGTTTGCCAAAATGATTTTTGGTAATTTTAAAATCAGATTTGTCTGTTGCTTTAACTAATTCGTCTAGAGGCTTCATCATAAACTGACAGCTATCCAAGAATCTAAGTTGTCCGGCACTAAATGAAATATACTTTTCAGCGTTGTTTGGGATGCATGTTATATTACCTTTCATTTTATGTATTTTTTGCATAATCAAATGACTATCATATCCTTTGAGGTTGTGAATTATAACAGGAATGATTGTTTTATTTGGTTTTATTTTTAGTTTTAGGTTGCAGTTTTTATGTGCTGCACCTCTGTATTCTCCTGTAAAATGACAGTGATCTCTTACTTTACAGTTTTTGCCACATTTCCTACCTATTTCATTTTCGCATATCCAGCAGTGTGTTGCTTTTTCATAATCTTCCTCATTTTGTTGTGTCATAATTAATGGTTTCGGGTGAGCAAATATATTATTAATCTTGCTCTTTTCACATTCCAAATGATTTAAAAACTTTTCAACAGCATCTTCACCTCTGTAAATAACAGGTTCTTTTGTTTTACCATCATATCTGACAACCTGATATCCAAATCCACAAGCTTCGTGCACACTTGTGATTTTAGATTTCTTTCCAAATTTAGTTAATTGTGATTTGACTATACTTTCAAGATCAGCATATATCCCATAAGGCACAAACATTTGATTTTGATGATTTTTAAATTTGATGATTGCACCTTTTTTTGGCATTTCTATTCGGCAAGAGTTTTTATTAATACCATCACAGTCTTCTTTGTGCTTGGTGAGTAGATTTGCTCCAGAGTAACCAAGAAGACAACGATCACAGAAATAAGTTTTACCATGATGTTTGTTTTGGCTGTAAAGTAGCTTGTTTAAATTTTTAATGATGCAGTAATGATATTTTGTTTCTTTTGGGTTTTGTTGAGTAATATTAACAAAATCATCGGGGTTGTAATTATCATCTATAATTCCTTCTTCATTGTTGGGATCATCTTCGTTCTCTTCTTCAACTTCAACATCTTCAGAAACTAACAGCAAATTAATTCTTTCTATGTGATTCGGCTGATCTGATATTCTATATGGAAAAATAGATACATTATATGTTTTTTTGATGCAGTAAATCCATAAACATTGATAGCAAGATCGTTTTGATTTTCTACTTTGGTTATCTGCGGGACTGAAGTTGGAAAATCAACCCCCTCCGTTTTCAAAAAGTCTATGCTAGGATAACTTGATACTCTGTCAGAATTCTTTGCGGCTGGATGCAGAGCTGCATTTATAGCATGAAGTAAACATTTATCATCATAGTTTTTCACATTTATGACTGCTTTCTTGTTTGATATTACTTTAGGTAAAAGAATATATGATGAGCCTTTTAGTGGCTCATACTTTGCAAAATTCAAATAAAGTGTAACACAGTAATCAACTTCTAATCCTGATGCTGTGTTTGTAAATCTTTCCAAACTTTCTTGTATGTCAGAAGATGATTTTTCATACAACTCGTCTAATCGCTCAGAAGATAAAAGTGTATTCTGTTCACTATGCAGAACTGCAGTGGTATATTTTTTTATCTCACCATCATCTTTGAATAATTCTACGGTAAGACCTAACTGAAATTTTATTCCTTTCATATTTTTCAGCTCCTTGATTATTTGTTCCCTGATAATAGATTTTTTATCATGGAGTAGTTTTAACGGATCTTTATATTTGCGAGCGGATATTTCATATGCTTTGAAATAACCACATATTGGTTTGTCAACTAGTTTTAATTCTTCTTTAGATGTTCTATCATTAAGCTCTTTCAGTTCATTTATAACATTGTCTCGTAATTTAGCATATTTCTGCTTTTGTTCATCTTGCAATTTATCATATTTCTGCTTTTCTCGTTTACGTTGTTTTTTAGCACGTCGTCTTTTGAGTAAATTTTCTAATGTTTGAGATTTAACCTCTTTTGGAGTTTCCTTTGGAACTTCTTTAAGAGCATCTACCATCTTTCTAAGCTGATCATTATTAATTACTCCTTCCCGGTGTAATTGTAAAATGTAGTGAACGTCTTCGGTACTCATTTTTGTAATATATATCATATTAATTTTTTTTCTTTAAAATAAAAAAATATTTATTATAACAAGAAAAAGAAAATGGAAAACACTGAGAAAATTAAAAACATTTGCCAATTTCTCAAAGTTGGAGATCACGAACCTTGTAAAAATAAACCAACAAAAGATTCAAACTACTGCAGTTTGCATAAATTCAGAATAAAGCAAAGTAAAGTTGTACCATGTCTAAAATGTGGAAAAGGTACAAGTGCAAAATATCAAATTTGTGTTGGTTGTGGTGCTCATATAGTTAGATTAAGACATAGATACTGGGAAGTAGTAAAGCCGTATATTGTTGAATGTATTAGACTGAGACATATAGAAATTTGATTTTCTAGTAAAAAATCATATTTTATTATATTCATGTTTATTCGTTGATTTGGGTGTAATTTTAAATTTGTTTTGTATTAAAGAAACATTTTATAATTTTGATAACTTATAAAAAAAATTTAAACTTGCAATCTTCACTACCCCCATTTTGAAAAAGTTTTATAAATCAAGTAAAATCACCATTTCATGGTGATTGTGAATTAATACATATATATGTAAATTGGGTGTTACCGGCTCAGGATCGAGCGAAGCGAGATCTCTGAGCCGGGACACCCAATTTACATATATATATATATATACCCCCACCAAGGGTCATACAGCAGTCATATTGGAGTTATACTGCAGTTATATTAAGTCATACAGCAGTTATATTAAGTCATACAGCAGTCATATTGGAGTAATACTGCAGTTATACTAGTCATACAGCAGTCATATTGGAGTCATACTGCAGTTATATTAGAGTCATACAGCAGTCATATTGGAGTCATAATGCAGTTTATAGACAATTATAATAATAGAAGGCAAAAATTAAAAGTGACCAGTTTTATTTTTTAATTTTTGCCTTCTATTATTATAGACAATTATAATAATAGAAGGCAAAAATTAAAAGTGACCAGTTCCTGTGGTCATTATATTTTACATTGACAGTATGATCTTAATAAGCTTACTGTTAGACTAAAGTTTACCAAATCATCTGTGATAAAGTACCAACAACAAATATTGTCTCAAAGTAAACTAACACTTCTTTGCATAATATCATAAACATCATAAACAGTACGTTTAACCTTTGATCTCATTCGCAACATCTCGTAGGTCACCGGTAAAAGACGGTTAATTTGCCGGGACTTGCCGGTCTCGTCAAATTATTTTTTGTGATCAAAACCATAGATCTACATACGTACCTGTATATCCATGTCAAAACATTATATATAGATTGTGAAAACTAATTTGGTGTGTTTATATATTATTAAATAAAGGACAATGATAAACATAATAAAAAAGGACAGGTTTACTTCTTGGCCCCCTGCTATATTTAGGGTTGAAAAAAAGGACTACCTGGCCCCCAAAATAACTTATAATAATATGTACTTTCCAAAACACTGAAAATATTTAAGTTTAGATGCGAAATAAGCGAGTTATTGAATGCAACACACATACCCATCAGAATCATAAAATTGCCATATTTTGATCGCTAAAAACACCTGGCCCCCTCTCGGAATTATTTAATACAGCTTTGATCTGTAATAACTTTATATATTAATTTAGCTGAAGATAACTTCTTTCTAAAACTGTAAGAATAATTTAAATCGTATAAAAATTGGCAAAGTTATAAGTCGCTGTACATATACATGTGAAATCTATTTTTTTTAGCCGCGATATTTTGGTTCTGACCACCTGGCCCCCAAAATATTTTTATGAAGTACTTTACCGATAATAATTTTCTTAAAGCTTATGTTGTGCACTTTATTTAGAGTTAAAAATTACTAAATTCCGTCTATAAATGACAAAGTTATATTATTTTGAATATTGCTAATTATTTTACCGATGTCTGCTGACAGTTTTTCATGCTATCAAACGGTTAGTACATGAATCAACTATTTATTACTGTACTGCTTTAAATATATGTATACTTTTATTATTTTATTACTTTACTATTTTGTAAATTAAAATTAAAATTGTGTGTTTAAAAATTCGCGTTGATTATATAATTAATTTAAATTTAAGGTATTCTGATAAGTTTTTGTATAGTTTTGTACAGTTGTATAGTTAATTAACATGAGAACATGGTCTATACTGAGATCAAACAGAATGTTAAATTAAGACGAGTTAAGACCTTTATTGTTTGTTTGTAGCAATTATCACTGATTATAGAGATCATAGTAAAACCGAAATAATAAAATGCAATAATTTACCAAATCGGTAATTTTAAAGAATTTAAATAGTTCAAAGTGAAATTAAAAGGTCATTAAGTTTGTATCAGTTGTTATTTAATGATGGGTTAATCCGGAACTCAAACGCACTGTTTGAATCATTTCTAATGTTCAAAGATTTAAGTAAGTGTTAAGTTTGTAGCAGTTTTCAAGCAATTCTTAAGGTAAATTGTATATGCAACAAAACTCTAATTTGCTGAATTAAAAAAATCAAAGTTTAAACTATATTGTTTGTAGCATGTGTAATTGATTGTTTATAGCACCGTATGCGACCATGAGATATAACATCTTCAAATTGGAGATGCAATTCAATTCAGTTTTGAAATAATATATACCGATGCAATCACTGTGTTTTTATGGATTAATCGTGATTAATATATTTGAAAGTGTACACTTATGACGAAATTAACAATGGCTCTTATAGTTGGACATAGCCAGACCAAGTATTTGCATCAATATCTTAATAATAAGGACATAGTAGTGAAGTGTTTTCCAGGATACAAGGTTAACGAGATATGGCCTGAGATATCGGATTATGTTGCTGGATTTGATGTAAGTATATAGTGTATTTGTTTGACTGCGATGTGAAGTTAGTTCAAATGAGATAATGCTATTTAAAATATATAGTTTATAGATTGCCAACAATTTATATATTATCGTATGTTAAAGAAATCTAAACATAGTTTCGAACAATTAAATAAATATTTATATTATATATTACGCATACACGTGTCGCACGGGACATTCATGGTGATTTTAAATCGTACAAGCAACAGTAGATATGCTCGGCGGTTACGACTGTAATCAACGGGTGTCACTAATCCCATCAACAAACTAATGTAAAGTTGCACAGGTGTGATGTTTTTACGACAGATAGCAACCATAGCAACGAACTAAAAGATTGTTAAAAGGTGCGATGTTTTTACAAGTGATTAGATTATAAGCATTCACTGTCCATGTATGACACCATTTAAAGACAGTGACTTGAGTGATATAATTATTTTTTAATTGATTTACACATTGATTATCAAACAATATTTGTCAATGTGCATTTTTTTAATTGATACAATTAATACAATTTATAAGCTTATTTTATTTCACAATTCCTACTTTGTCTTTTAAATCACTGCTTTATTTTAAAGAAAGTATGTCATAGCGAATACTTAATTAATTGTATCCGGTAATACATTATTTAAATTATAAGAAAAAGATGCACGAACAAATCTAATGATTTAGTGATTTAATATTAAAGGTGATTGCTGTTTACGTTGGTGCGAACGACATTCCAAGAGACACACCTGCTGCAGTGATGAGCAAGATACAGGACTTGGCGGAGTCTATTCATGAAGCCAACCCAAGGTAATTATAAGGATTAAAACCGATACAATCAAGACGTGCCAATAACCGTATCAACACACGGCTTTTTTTATAATAAATAGCAAATGTGCGATGCAAAGTAATTCATAAACGACGCGTGTCGTTAATCCTATCAACATAACATAACTTTGGCATTATATTTGGCACAAATGGTATTATATCAATCAATTATAATGTTTGCGCCGAAGAAATATTTGAATTTAAAACTTAACTTTTTCCTATTGAATACTCTAAGATATAATAATTGCATATTTTTTTCTCATTTCAGCGCCATAATCCTAGTTTCGGGTATTTTACCTAGAGTGCAGAATTGTTTCCCGTCTTACACAGACGTATTTGGACAAGTTCAATCTGTATGCCGGTATAGTGAACCTGACACTAAGTGAAATTCATGGATGAAGTATGTTAATTTCGACGGAACGTTTACCCCTAATGCTCAGAGCCATCTACTGAGTAGAGACGGGCTTCATCTGAGTGTGGCAGGCACAAAGACAGTAGCGAGAATGATAGAGGCGGAATCCGTACACCGTAGTGTATCCGTAGTGATTAAAACCGAAGAAGTGCAGTATGTACACCATAGAACAGTTGGACCACACCTTTATAGTGAGGCAGTCACTATTATGAAACCGACGGTGCGGGATACTTCATGTGTCACCAAAGAAGTACATAAAGAATCGGCTTCCAACAAAACCAGCTCCGATATCAGAAGGGAATCACGTACATTGGGCGGAAAAGACAAAGAAGATCTTCACGTACAACACCACCAACAACACAACCTACACCATATTTGGCCGCAAGACCACCAACAACAAAAACGAAAATGAATGAATAAATGAAAATAAAAAATATGCATTATTTGTATTATGTATAAATACACGCAATGAAACACACTGTGTTGGTTTTATTTTACTTTTGTCAGTCCTGTCACTATCCTTTAATAACACGCATAACTCTGTCGGTTGATATTTGTAACATTTATAAAATCGGCAAATTCAATAGTTGTTTTCAAAAGCATATAACTTTGTCATTTATAGACGGAATTTAGTAATTTTTAACTCTAAATAAAGAGCATAACATAAGCTTTAAGAATATATAACAAAAACATTATCAGTAAAGTACTTCATAAAAATATTTTGGGGGCCAGGTGGTCCGAACCAAAATATCGCGGCTAAAAAAATTAGATTTCACATGTATATGTACAGCGACTTATTACTTTGCCAATTTTTATACGATTTGAATAATTCTTACAGTTTTAGAAAGAAGTTATCTTCAGCTAAATAAATATATAAAGTTATTACAGATCAAAGCTGTATTAAATAATTCCGAGAGGGGGCCAGGTGTTTTTAGCGATCAAAATATGGCAATTTTATGATTCTGATGGGTATGTGTGTTGCATTCAATAACTCGCTTATTTCGCATCTAAAATTTTCAGTGTTTTGGAAAGTACATATTCTAAGCTTTCCAATGACATATAGTATTATCATATCGGATAAACACTTAAAAAGTTATTTTGGGGGCCAGGTAGTCCTTTTTTTCAACCCTAAATATAGCAGGGGGCCAAGAAGTAAACCTGTCCAAACGCCGGGCTCCGTTTTAGAAACGCCGGGCTCGTAAATTCTTCTTCTACCTTAGTACTGCCCAGGGCGTAAAGCATCACGTGCAAGTGACATCATCACAATGGTTAAAAAATAGGTATTGTACAATTAAAATCATTAAAACCCCGTCGTGTTGTCTACGCCGTGTATGTCTGTAGGCGAGTGCTGAACACGTCTATAGAGCAGGAATGCACTAGGTCCAGGGGTAATGCATTCCAGTCTCGAATAGTTCGAGGGATGAAGCTGTTTTTGTACTGCTCATACTACATAGCTGGATGAAGACTGCGTCGTGTGTTCTTGTGCGTCTGGTGGATGGAATTACATACTCTGGGATGGAAACTGGTATCATGTTGTTATATGATTTGAAAAAGGTTACTAGTCGCTTGTTCTTTCTTCTTTGCTGTAATGATGGCCAGTTGAGATTGTCAAGCATTACTGTTACACTTTCATATGGGGAATAGTTACCAGTAACGAAGCGAGCTCCCTAACATAATAACAAAATGTAAACAAAGCATATAAAGAAACACAGGCTTGATTTTGATGAAATGAAACACAAATAACTTAAGATTTATTATTATAATTAAATAAATATATAATTCTGATATTTTTTTAACTATTCACTACCCTCCGTTGGGTTGTACTTTTAATGTAAGGGACATAACTAAGTACTTATACAAAGTATTTAAATGATGATTCGTTTCCCTTGCATTGCAGTTTGGAAAGTTTTATAAAATTATTATTAAATGTATACTTAACAATTTAACTTTTGATAAATAAATTTAATATTGTTGAGAATGCAAACCCAACAGAATATTTATACAGACTTAGATATTTTAGAACACGTCAATTGATATTGACATGCAATAGTGCAGTATCTACTAAATATTCTTTAACAGTTCAGAACGTTTGTTATAACATATAAATATATATGTTGATACATAAGTGATAACATCAGTGTCTTCATTGCTTAACAACCATATTTATAGCCTACAGTTTTGAGAAGAATTTAATAATGTAAAATGTAAAGAACTTCTAAATATCTCATAAAGGAGCTGCTTTCTTTCATTCGCAAAATATTCACATTCCACGAGGAAATGATATTCATTTTCTACTGAATTATTCTTACATAATCTACAATATCTTCAATTACAATCTATTTTCTTGTAACGACCAACTTCTATTTATAATTTATGGGTACTGATTCTAACATTTACTAATAGAAAAGTCTTTAAATATATTAAGATATGATTCTTTACATAACCTGTTTTTAAACAGCACATAAGTTCTTAATTTACCAGTATTACTTATAAAACAGTTATTTACAGAATAAGTCCATTCATGGTTATCCTGATCAGTTAACTTCTTTTTAACAACATTTGATAGATTAGACATCTGTAACTGTAAATCAGTCAGGGTTTTCCTCATATGCTTTAAGCCCTGCGGGGCCGCTGTGCTTGATTTCAAAAACCTATCTCTCGCGGTGCCTACTCCGCTGCCGTTGTGCTTTAATCTTATCAGAAAACGTCTGATTTTGAACAGATCAACTGTGTGGTAGTAGTTAAAGTTTTTATTTACCCTCGTCCTATGGCACAATACTTTTCGCGAGCATTTAAAAAAAAGATAATGGCTGCGAGAGAGTCCGGGAGTAGAAGTCAACATCCCTCGTCCAAAGAGGTACTAAGTAGAACTGCAGTAGTAGAGTTGGTACCAGCGTAGATAGTCTGTAGTTGATTAAGTTTTCTCAAAGAAGATTACATTTCAATTGTAGATTATGGCAAATCGGATTGCCTGCAGAATTGTGACTAGGTGAATCCGATTGCCGGCTCGATGTCAAATCATGAGACTAGAAGCGCCAAAGGTGTCCCAAGTAGGTCAATCCGGCTGCACATCTTGCCCGTGTTTCTGTCGTATCGATGGTAATTTTAGAACGCAGGATTCCAGTTCAGACCATCGAACAGGCAGGACGTCTAGCGGCCGTCTGGGACAAGGTGACTCCGCAAGGCGTGCCGCTGGCTGGAATCGTCCGCGCCATATTGTGTGCGATATGGTTGCCGCGGGGACACTGCCTCATAATTATGATGTACATATGTTTTAACCTGCTGTTAACGTGCTTTTAACGTGGCCATTAAACGACTACTGGAGACTGACGTTGGACCAGCGAGATACCCCTTGTCACTGTGAGTCCCAATCTCCACGCAGAGTTATCGTTCTTTGCACTCACATTTTGGTAAAACCTGTTAAATTGGAATATGTTTGCCTGAACCTTATTTATTTCTTGTGTAAATATAATTTTCAGAATATCCGCAAATTAGATGCTGCAAGATTTGAAATAATGCATGAAAACAATTTAGTTTTAATCGGGACTATTTTACTACAAAAATAATACGTACTTAGGTCTCCTCAATCGAAACGCATATGTTAACATTTTAAACCAAAGCTCGATAGCAGACAATTACTAAAACAAATTAACTTATAAGAGTTGTTTTTTTAAATATTGAATATAGGTCTATATTTCATCTTTGCGGATCACGCAAAAGGATTTATTATAAACATCGTCATAACTGTTTTGAATAATCACGTGACCTAACCGTTTGCCCTACTTTCTTTGAGTCAGCAATGACTCTGGTTTGCTGACTCTGGTAGAGATTGTGCGAGTCCCCGCATATGAAGACAAGAGGCAGACTACGATGGATCGCAACATCTCACCCTGGACCATCTGCGTTGGATTAACTCTGCCAGATATGCACCTGTCGTGTGATAAAATTACACGACGTTGTGGATAACGGAGGAGCCATTCCCAACAGAGCTACGGGCGGCACATGCAGTCAGATTGACCTAGACTACTTGGGACATATTTGGCGCCTCTAATCTCCCGTCTCCTGATCGGACGAGACGTTTTCGAGCCAGAAATCGGATTGACCTAGTCACAATTCTGCAGGCAATCCGATTGCCCAAAATCTTATATTGAAACAATAATCTACTTGAACTTTGTAATCTTCTACAGACTATCAACGATGGGTTTCTACACCAATATGCCATCAACTCAACTCTACTCCTGCTTTCTTGGAATTTCCATTGGGATTGCGAATCGACATTGGACATACCGCAGACTTAATCTTCTATTGGAACGCTTGTCAAAATGCCTAGTAGCAACATGGCGAGGATAAATAAATACTTATACTTACATTTTAGAACCCTGTGGTTGCCCTACATCGTACCACAGGTGTACATCTCGCAGGGTTAATCCAGCATTCGGTATCAGTGATCAGCGCAGCCTCGACAATCCTTCATTAGTTGCATTAAGCGGCTCTTCTTAGTTCCACGTTATAACCTTAACATATGCTTAAAACTATATACATCTGTAGTTTGAAATGCCCACCACCTGTATTATAGGGCTCAGTTGTTGATGATTGCAACATACTGGGTTGTTGATCCTCCACAGGACGTGTCGGCATCGCCTGGTGTGCTGCATATGGAGCTGTAGATGGACACGTCCTGCTGGTCCCGCAGTCGGAACAAGAAAGAATCGCGTTAGATATTTTTTTCCCAACTCGCGGTCTCCCCCGTTTAACAAACCGTTATCCGAAATAACATACACCAGGGCACTATATTTTCACCCCAGCATAAATCAATATGAATATTCCTTTACTTGTTTCCGACTTTCGCTTTCTCACCATATACATTATTTAAATATGACCGTGTAACATGATCAAAACAATAAACACACGATGATGTGCGTAAACGCTTCAATAATAACAAAACCTAAATAAATAAATAGAGATATATTTCCTTTCCAACTCGAGATTTTGTCTATTTATTTAACCGTTATTTGGAATAAAATGATATAAATAGTAAGGTTATTTATTTGGCGTTCTAACCATGTTCTAACCATGTATCTTATTTAAATATCCATTAAACATATATGTACAATGACCAAAACAATAAACACACGGTGGTGCGTAAAAACTTTAAGAAAAGAAAAAATGCTATATATTTCCTTTCCAACTCGAGATTTTGTCTATTTATTTAACCGTTATTTGGAATAAAATTACACCATTAGAAAGCTTATTTATTTGGCATTCTGGCGATATAAAATATATTATATTTCAGTTAAACATGGACTGTTTGTAATGTACGTCAGTTCTCTCGCATACCGCCACGATACTGTTACGATAAGCTTAGTAAAATCGATAAATGCAGCGTATAATCGATAAACTTACCTGGACGACAAGTGTTTGCAGTAATATACAGCGTTTGTACTGCCGTTACATATCCCCGTCATATAGAGCCCTGATAATCACAGTAGCTACTCCACACTTGACCTTGCCACACTCGTATTCTTCAAATGAACACCTCTGAATCAGCAGGTGATAACCTTTTTTTGCGTAGTGTAACAAACACATCCTCGCTCGTTTGCACCTTTAGTAAAATAATGCACAGTATGCTGACAATGTGTAAATGGTTAGCTCTTTTCACTTACTGTGACATTGGCAGTTATCCTTATATTTATGTAGGTATTTTACCATTAGTAACAGCAGAAGCCAGTGATATGATATTTGATCGCGTGCACAGGATAGATGGCAAGGATGCCAAGAAACCACGCCCTATAGTTGCCAAATTTCACTACTACAGAGACCGTGAAATTGTTCGACAACAATCCTACGATTGCGCAGAGCCTTTGAAAACAGCAAATCTTGAAATAGGCATACAATGGCCAAAACAAGTACGAGACGCCAGGAAGGAATTATATCCCATAATCACGTTATAACGTACTCCCTGCCATAATGCAACAGGAGAAACGTGAACGGACATGAATATAAGCCAGCAACAGCAACCGGACACAACTAGGGTGGTCACGAGGAGCACCTCGACATTATATCGTGGAATGTAAATGGACTTTGCAGAAAATTAGCCGACACTGATTATATTGAATTTATAAAACAATATGACATCATTTTTTCCCCCAGAAACTTGGTTTAATAAGAATAACATCTTAAATTTAGATATACAAGGATTCGTTGTGATCACATATTTGGAAATAAATCACCAAATGTTAGAAAAGGACGATATAGTGATGCAATATCCATTTATTACAAAGACAGATTAAAATAAAAATAACAATTATTGAAAAAAATCAGTGTGGCATTATGTGGGTTAAATTATCACATGATTTGTTTGCATTTGATTACGATGTATATTTATGTAACATGTATATATTACCAACAAACTCCAACGTTTTAAATAATGAGAAAATTGATTTTTTCGAACAACTTGAAATAGGTATTGAAACATACAGTAATCAAGGTAAAATTTCACAATGGGTGACCTTAATAGTAGAACATCGAATTTAACTGATCTTCTCGATTTTGACCGATATTTAGAAGATGACGACTCGATAGTAAAATAAAGATCACGTGATCGACACGAATGGGCGTCGTTTACTTCAGTTATGTCAAACAACTGGATTGATAATTGCAAATGGGCGTTTGTTTTAAGATAGTAATTTCGGAGAATTCACTTTTTGTTCCCATACAGGTGGTATGAGCACCGTAGATTATCTATTACTTAAAGGGAATGTAGCGACACAGCCAAACTATCTTTATTATTGAGAGTCATGAAATACTTGAATAAGGGTGAAAGAATTATCAAAATCGGATGATAAACAAAGAAGATATGATCATTTGAAGATCCTGTTGAAACGAATATGGAAGCGGCCATTTTGAGAGCTGTGACATCACGGTTCTAAATGACCATATATGGAATATTTATAAATATGAACATTTACTGATTTATAGGGAAAAAATGACAGCAACTGTATGAAAAATATGTAATACTTAATGGCAATAATGCTTTATATGAGCAGTAAAAAAATCATTCATTTGCAGTGATTTTCTTTGTTTTAAATGAGAATTTATCAATATTCCATATATGGTAATATGGAACTATGACGTCATAGTTCTAAAAATAAGGTCATATCTTTTTTGTTTATCATCCGATTTTGATCATTCTTTCACCTTTTCCCAAATTTTTCAGAACTCTCAATAACAGAGCTTGTTTGGCTGTGTCGCTACATTCCCTTTAATTTCTCGGATTGTAGTTGTATTTCAAACTTTAAGATATTAGATTTTAACGAATTTTCCGATCATGCGTCTGTATATACTTGTTTTAAAACAAAACTAGCACGAAATAATGCACCTGTCCCCGACATAGTAAATAAACCGATGCAAAATAAAATCGTGTGGGACGAGTCCAAGATCAACTCAGTTAGAGACGTACTCATGAATAACAATGAGCGAATGCACAGCATGCTCGACGTGGAAACATAAACAATAATCAAACCAATTCGTTCACAACATACATGTATGATAGCGCATTCAGCGTATTTGGTAAATCTTATAAAAACAAAATAAATCGGAGGAATCTGACTTTAGTAATAAAGACTGGCTTAACGGAGATTGTTATCAAGCAAAACGCGATTTTAATACAGCAAAAAATATGCATTTGTAAAAGAAAAGAATGACGCAAATAAACATGTATTTATTTCAACGCGCTATATTTATAATCGCGTGAAACAGAAATCTAGAAACAAATATAAAATAAGTGAAGGCAAACGATTACAAGCTTAGCAAAAAAAAAACATCGAAAATTTTGGAAATCTTTAAAAAAAGAAAAGAAATAAAAACAATTCAGCTGACGCAAAAAAAAAATCACAGATCTATTCGAACATTTTAAAAAATGTACGGATACGCAAACGAGTCGGAACATCAGCCTCCGGACATAGAAGGTACATTCGATCATACATTTGATCAAGAATTAGACGCGGAGATAACTGAAAACGGACTACGAGCCGCGATTTTCCACCAGAAGAATCATAAATCTTGTGGCTTGGATAGTTTAAATACCGAACTATTTCAATCATGATATAATCTCACCATTTCTATTACAACTGTATAATCGTCTGTTAAATAACGGTGAAGACCCTGTAACATGGGGTGAATGAATTATCATTTCAGTCTTTAAAAATGGAAATAATGAAAATAAAATGGAAAAATATATTCTCAAATTTTACTTAATCGTGTAAATATATGGTCAGACAAATACGATAAGATATCGCATTTCAAAAGGGTAAATCTACTGTAGATTGTATATTTGTATTTTATTATATTATTGCATATTATTGGTGCTAAGCTTCGGCAAAAAACTGTATTGTGCTTTCATGGACTATGAAAAAGCATTCGATAGAATAGTCCGCTCGCTTTTATGGCATAAGCTTTTAGCCCAAAATGTAAGTCTTAAAATTGTAAATGCCATTTGATTTATGTACACTGTGGTAAAGCCATGTATACGATATGTCTGCTTTATCAGACTTTGTAGAATCACATATCGGAGTAAAACATTAGGAGATCCGAGCTCTCCCCTGATTTTTATGATGTTTATAAACGATAGTGTATCAAATGTTAATACTGATTTAGAAGACATTTTTACGATAGATGCTTTTAAAGTATTCATGCTTCTTTTCGCGGACGATGCAATAGTCTTTGCTTTATCTCCCGATACGTTACAGTCTGTGTTGAACGATATACAATCATATTATCACACATGGGGTCTGAAAATAAATACAGCAAAAACAACAACAATGATCTTTGAAAAAGATCGTCACACTACATATGAGTTCATACTAAATAATATAACATTAGAAGTAATTAATTCCTTTAAATATCTTGGGATTCACTTTTTTAAAAACGGTAATTGGTTTAGAACGCAAAAAAGATTGGCACAACATGCATCGTTTGCACTGCATACTCTTTTCTCTGTTTTTAACCAAATATAATTACCCATTTCTGAGAAATCAAGCTGTTGTTTGACACTTTAGTGGCGTCTGTATTAAATTATAGTTCTATAGTTTGTGGATCACATGATGCAAAAGACGTCGAACTTATACATACGAAATTTTGCAGGAAGATTTTATCCGTAAGAAAGTCGACAAATCTTACAGGTTTATATGTTGAACTAGGTAGAGTTTCGCTCTATATATATATGGTGAACTAGGTAGAGTTCCGCTCTTTACCATATTTACTAAATATGGTAAATTATTGAAATTAGGAGATAACAGTATCGCTAAGAAAATATATAAATTACAAAAAGGCGAAGCAGACAATAATATATCATATAACCGGTCAAATTGGGCATTCCAAATAAAATCAATATCGGAGACGTTAGGTATGACAAATATTTGGTTACATTAATATAATATAGAACACATTAACTATGAACTCATCCAACAAAGAAAATTAGACGTATATCATCAAATCTGGTATGCAAATATAAATAATTCTAACAGGCTTGTTACCTACTGTCGTTTTAAGCACGATTTTAACTTAGAACATTTTTTAGATATTGATATGGAGAAAAAAAATTAGATTAGCTCTTTGCAGTTTTAGATTGTCTCGCATAACCTCGCCATAAAAAGCGGAAGATATGAAAATATTCATGGGGGATGAAAGAAAATGCCGATTTTGCAATATGAATTTTATTGAAAACGAATGCCACTTTATGCTTGCTTGTTTGTCACATGTAAAGAGAATTAAGACACACATATGTTAAACCTTATTATTGCCGATGGCCAAATTTTAACAAGTTTGATTTTCTTATGACATCAAAGTCAAAATGTGCAGTTGTAAATTTAGCGAAATTTATATTCTATGCTCTCAAATTAAGGAATAGTACATGAAGGAAATCTCCTGATGTTAAATTCTTATTTTTCATTACAGCGATTTTGAAATAATGTGCTTCTCAGTAAATCTGATATAATGTAATTGAATGTTTATTTGTTTCAATATGGATAAGTGTTCATGTTCTCACTATCTTTCTATTTTCATGTAATTGTGTAGTTTATAAACATGTTGTATGTTTAATTGCAGAATAAAGATATTATATTGTATTAGCGTTCAAATGGGTTGCCTAATTTGCATATTCTTCATCCAAATAATGTATCCCAATGCAAACAAAGTATAAACGTATTTTTTAAAAATTAGAAAGAAATTTAATAAAGGGAGGTAAGTAAAACAATCATTTTAAATTCATATGTTTAATTAGGTTTAAATATAGGGAAAAAAACACAGTACTGTATACTTGTATATTAAAAAAAATGCAGACATGTTGACATTTGCTTCACTATCGTAAAGCTTTCGACTCAGTTAACAGAATAGCCTTATGGCAGAAGTTATTAAATCGTACAATTGATGGTAAAGCTTTGAAAATAATTTATAATGTGTATAATAAAGCTAAATTCTGTGTTAAAACTGGTTGTAAATTAAACATACTTAACTTCTTTGAAAGTCAATCTGGAATCCGTTAAGGTGAGAATTTATCGCCTGTTTTGTTTTCAATTTTTCTCAATAATCTTAATAAATTCAAGTCCGTGAAATTTAAAGGATTATATTAATATCTTTAATAATGATGATATTGAGGTTTTCTTCAAGTTATTTTTGCTTTTATATGCTGACGATACTGTTGTCTTGGCCGAAAGTGCCCAAGATTTGCAGTTAGGTTTTAGATGTATGTATGTATGTGTATCATCTTTATTTCTTCCAATTGAATGAAGATTACAAATGTTTACATAATTGAATATTAAACACAATAAATACAAGGAAACAATAAAGCATAAATCAAAATTACACCGAGTATTGTTACTTTTAGTAATTGTTAAGGATAAACATACTACCCAAAATTACTATAGTAGCCTAAATATATACACACTTTCCTGCAACTGTTTCACATAATATAGTTCGTTTACGACGCATACAAATGTTTAATGTATGTTGCATTTAGTACCATGTAATCTGGGTACGTTTCAGTTCGTAACACTCTGCTTAACTGTTCATCTATCGAGCCGAGCATATATAACGTTAATTGTTCATAGTCTGATGTATTTAATATATCGTGCAAAGTCTTGTCTTGCTGAATTTGTTTGCAAGATCGTCCCAATATTTCGTTCGTAATGTAACGACGTTCTGATTGTTACACACTGTAAGCAGATGTTTCAGTTCATCATTTGTTTGTTCGCCGCATTTTATACATATTCTGTGTGTAAGTTGCTGACAGCAGAGCTTGGCAATGAATGTCATTAACTCCAACGTATTAGGTTTAATAAGGGCCACACGCCATACGTTAGCTGGGGTTAGGGATTGATGTAATCTTCTAAACCTCTTAAAGTCATCGCTTAACATCATTCGGGAGAGCCATTGTGCTTCTTCGTATTTATAAATAGATGCACGGCACATGTTCTTCCAGCGGTCCTTTGATATAAATTCACCAGTGACTAAAAACTCATCTAGAATTGGGCACAGCTCGTATTTGTTAAGAATCCTTGCAACATCGGGAATAAATCCAAGACTGCTGTTTGAACACTTCTAAAGATTTGTACTGGAACAGCCTTCTTAAAAACAAATGTTTCACAATGTCGCTCGATTTTAGTTTTTTATGGTCAATGTAAGCTTCTACACTCGTGTAACCCAAGATTCCTGTAACCATATCAGAACGTGTTAGGTTAGGTAAAACCTGAGCTGATTTAAGGCAAAAATGGTGTATAGCTTCAAGCACTTTAAAGTTTGACGTAGATATACTGTTCCAGAGCTCGCACCAAAATAGTGGTAGAACAACGGTAGAGTATAATTTAGCCGCTGTGATAGGATTGAGTCCGTTGGGTTGTACTCCACTATTTGTTACAGAAAGAAACGTTCCTCTGGCTGATTGTTTAACATCATCGACGTTTGCAGGGTATCGGCCGTGTTTTGCTTGCACAATACCGAGGTGCTTGTATTCATTCACAACTTTTAATTTAGTATTGGCATAATAAAACCGGTACTTAATCTTATCAATACGTCTTTGCTGTTTACTCATTACCATTGCTGCACACTTTGAAGCATTATAAAGGTAACGCCATTTGTTTGCGTACATACTACATATCTTAAGCATATCGTCTATTCCACGTTTTGTTAGCGAAAGAAGAACGATGTCATCTGCCTGTGTTGGTGCACTAATCGAAATATTGTCCATTTTCATGCCGTTTCCAGATGTGTCCAGAATATGTAAAAGCTGATCAATGTACACACTATAGAGGAAGGGAGACAACATACTGCCTTGTCTGGTACCTTGTGCTATGTTGAGAGAGTCGGATAGTAGACCATGACAAAGTACTCTGCTTGAAATTCCTGTGAACATCTTAGAAATGATTCTAAGCACCTTGCCTCTTATATCCAAACAGATATAACTTATACAATAAGCCATTGATCCACATGCGATCGAATGCTTGCTTTGCATCCATAAAGCAGATAAATAAATCGTTCCAACGTTCCCAGCAGTAGAACCGGCATTCTTGAAGAATAAAAGATACCATTGTACAGCTTGTTTCCTTTTTGAAACCCGTGTTGCAGGGGATGAAGATTTGTGATAACCCCTTTTAATTCAATTCTGTTAAGTAAAACCTTTTCAAATAATTTCGATATGACTGGAAGTAGTGAGATTGCTCTGTAGTTGTTTGGGTCAGTAGTTGATTTTCCATTGCCTTTGTGAAGCGTTATAATGAGGCCTTGCTTGAACTTTCGCGGCACGTACTCGTACTTTAAGATCGAGTTAAAAAACTGACGTAAGCATTCAACTAGGTAATCGCCGCCATATTTAATGTGTTCATATGTTATGTTGTCCAGAGACGGACTCTTTCCTAGCGGTAGTGAATCAATAACTGTCTGCAGCTTTTGCGTAGAAATCTGGCTGGTTAGATACATAAGCTTGGCATCAGATTCGTTGAGACTTTCGTCCAAAAATACATTAACACTCTCATCGACGTGTTTTCTAAATTCTTCATCGAATTCTTGAGATTCTGAAAAGCTGTATAAGTTCGCAAAGTATATTTTCCAACCGTTAGTTACTTTGTCAGAATCTTTCACCAAGGTTTCATTAAAAATCATTGCATTGCCTTCTACTCTTGTCTTCTTTTTGGGTTTCCTTGAATTGATTACTTTCCAAAAGCCTTTTTGGTCAAGTTCGGCTAATTTATCAATTCTTTCAAATTCCTCCCTTTCGAACTTTGAGGCTGCTTGTCTTAACTTGCGTCTAAATTGTCTTCGAGCGTTTGTAAGTCGAATATGATGGTGAACTGTGACGTTTTCCTTCTGAAATCGAGTTTGCTCTATAGTGTCTCATTTTTGTGTGTAATTCCTTCACAGTCGTTGACCAATAAGGTTTTAAGAAATTTTTATATGCCTTCTTTGAGATAAAAATATTAGAGGCCGATTGTAGACATGATACAATATTGTTATAGGTGTCATCAACTTTGTTGTGGTCAATGTCACTATCAATAAGTAAATTCGTTACTTGATTCTTGTAACTGTTCTTTTCAGCATTGGAGTTCCATTTCAAAATTATTTTTGAGTATTTTTCAGAGGAAGAACTTTCTGTTTTATCTAAGCATTCGAGTTTGTACGAAATGAAGACGGGCAGA
Source organism: Cyrtodaria siliqua (assembly GCA_037043455.1). NCBI lineage: Eukaryota > Metazoa > Mollusca > Bivalvia > Adapedonta > Hiatellidae > Cyrtodaria > Cyrtodaria siliqua. Next base: position 65,511 of record JAWPHD010010383.1, read on the forward strand.
TGCCTTGATACATGCAGTTTACCTTCCTTATCGATGTAGCATTCATATATATCAGATATAAGTGTTTCATCTACGAATATGTGGTCGATGAGGCTCGGTTGACGATCACCACAAGGAAAGAAAGAATAGCTTGAACCACTGCACATCTCTGTACTAGTGACTGCATCTAAATTATGCTTCGTCATCGTTTTAGTTAAATACAAATCTCTTCCACGATCATTTTGCAGTAGATTTTTCACAGGTAGTTTTGCATTAAAATCACCCATTACCACGATCTTACCACTATTGCTGAATATTGAACATAAATCATTCAATTTATCCATTTCGCTTTTAAAGTAATCTAGGTTGTGGTTGGTGTAAGGCAGATATACTTGAATTATGAACAGTGTCGATGATTTCAAATTTAATTTCAAAGCTGCAATGCGGTCACTCTTAGAGTCCATCACTTGAATGCAACTATCGAACGACTTATGCCATAAAAAACCCACACCGCCTTTACAATTTTTTCTATTGTTCAATGTTTTAAGGTCATCATCTAGAACTACATGTGAGCTGTAATCGTTGCTTAAATTATCAAGTATATGCTGACTTTGTGGAAGTAGCCAATGCTCTGAGATGCCTAATATATGCATTGACTTGTTTTTCAGTTCATTGAGTAAGTACGGTATACCGGTCATAATCCTTGTGACATTCCAAGACATTAGACTGAAAGACATCGTGTTGGATTGTTGATTAGTAGCCATTATCGAAGTCTTCGCGATTAAACCAGGCTCTATATTCAGATCTGTTTTGCCATGGCCTGCACGCTATTCCTGGTGGCCATATTTCCTGGTCGTTTATAATCTCCTCCTGATCTTCATTTACCACGATTTGTGCAGATGTACTGTCTGTTCTTCGCGTATACAGGAACTTCGCCGATTTATAAGTAATTCCGAGGTAGTCTAAGAAGTCTTTCAGACCTGCTTCGTCGCTTTCGAGATCTATTCCGGTGACGATATATGACTTCGCCTTTTTTTCGCAGTACACCTTTAAATCGACCATGGCGTTCCGAATCAACTACAGCGTTCGATTCAAATTCTACATTTAATGATTGCTCTGCTTCGTTAACGCGAGCGGAAGCACGGTCAGAATCGTTTTGAGATAAATCAATTTGTATAATAAAGCTAAATTCTGTGTGTAAACCGGTTGTAAATAAACATGCTTAACTTCTTTGAAAGTCAATCTGGAGTCCGTTAAGGTGAGAATATATCGCCTGTTTTGTTTTCAATTTTTCTCAATAATCTTAATAAATTCAAGTCCGTTAAATTTAAAGGATTATATTAATATCTTTAATAGTGATGATATCGAGGTTTTCTTCAAGTTATTTTTGCTTTTATATGCTGACGATACTGTTGTCTTAGCCGAAAGTGCCCAAGATTTGCAGTTAGGTTTTAGATGCAATGTCTGTTTACTGTAACACTTGGGGATTACAAGTGAATGCTGCAAAAACCGAAATCGCTGTAAGAGAGGGTTAACTATATACCTGGGTTTCATTATGAAAATAATATACTTGAAATTATTATAACATGGTTCCGAGGTATGTGGTATCGAAAATGTTTCTATTGTTGATCAATTTCAATTGAAGTTTTGTAAACTTATCCTTAATTTGAAACAAAGAACGCCAAATTCTATGATTTATGGTGAGCTTAGAATTATTCCTGTTTCAATACAAATCCAATGTAGAGTTTAAGTTATTGGAGCAAACTGTTAAATGCCAAAAGTGAAAAGATAAGTAGTTTATTATATAAAACTTCATATTCGTTACAAATGAATGACAATGTTAAGTTGCCTTGAATTGTATGTGTACACAGCTCATTAAATGATCTTGGACTGACTAATTATTGGTTAGAGCAAAACGTTTCATATCCAAATATGTTTAAAAAGTTATAGACTTAAAGATCAGTTTCTTCAAAGTTGGATAATCAACGTAGATTTTTTAACTATTGCATTTATAAACATGATTTCGTTGAAAAGTATTTTCATATTTTACCAATATATTTAGCTAAAACCCTATGTAAACTTAGGTGTATACAATATGCCTATTGAAAAAGGTCGATTCTTTAATATTGAAAGTAATTTATGTACCTGTAATCTCTGTAATGAAAATTTACTTGGCGATGAATTTTATTATCTTTTTCTGTGAAAATATTTTATTGAAGATAGAAAAAAGTATCTAGGAGAGTTTTATTATAAGCACCCTAACACAGCGAAATTGGAATCACTCATGAACAGTGAGAATAAATCGATATTATTGAAGCTAGCAACATTTTGTAAAACTATATTATCTGTTTGTAAATAAGAATGTATATGCTTGTACAGTACTCATTCTCCATTCAGATTCATTATTTTATTGTTCTTCGTTCCAAATATACTAAAAGGAAAAAGAAACGCGACACGGGAATTTCCGCTATATGACATATTTATTTAACAAAACTTGAAGCTTGTAAATTTTTCATGTATATTATAAATTACTTTTTATGCTGTAATCTTATCCACCTTAGCTGTGCAAACTTTTGACTTGCAGAGATGAGGCTTCTTTTTTTCTAGTATATTTTCTGGCTTGCTTTTGGGTCGATATATTTACAAGAATTCAACAAATATTAAGCTTACACATCAAGTAGTCTTATATGTTTTGTTCTACTGAAGTGTCTATACGTCGAGCACGTGACACATGGCCGACGGATAGGTTAGCCCTTCATGTTATCATGTATGGTAGACATTGACAAAGCGTCTCCGTGGTCGAGGGGTTAACGACGTTACGTTGTAAACCTTCTCGCCTCTCACCGCTGTGGGTTCGAATCCTACTCGGAGCTCGACTTGTAAGTGAGGAAATGTCGATTCTTACTGATGACGGGAGGTGTACAGTACTGGTTTTACCCAGGAAATGTGGGTGGTCTGCCTCCACCACAAAAAAGGAAACGACCGTCTAACACAGTTAACACTACACACTACAAGTGTATTTACTTAAATAACTAAAACTACATTCGAGGCTGGCATGGCGCAGTCGGTAGCGCGGCGGATTTGTAACCGGAGGCCCCGGGTTCAATCCTCCGTGGTGCCACTGAGTTCCGTCGGTGTGTTCTTGGGCAAGACACTTTTCCTTAGCCTCGTCCGTCGGATGGGGACGTAAACCGGGCGGTCCCGTGTATCGGTCTATCAACCGAGCACGTTAAAGAACCATAGGAATCTATTCGATAATAAGAGTAGGGCAGGTTCCCGGATTCCTATGTATCCTTCCCCTCTCTCTGGGGCGGCTCTAAATAACCTGTACTGTGTTGATGAGCCGTTAAACAACATTCAATTCTAAAACTACATTCATCAATGATCTTTCCGAACTACCGTGGTCAATAGTTGACGTGTATGATAATCCAGATGACTCCCTAGTTTTTTTTTTTTAAATGTTCAACTCAGTCTTAAAAAGGCACGCCCCAAAAAAGAAAGAAACTGTTAAAAACGTAAATCAATCAAATAGGATGAAAACAAATATTCGTGATGCAATTAAAAGAAGGGATTATTTCCATAAGAAAAAAGACTCAGTAAATTACAGTAAAGATATGGAGGAAGAAAGTTAAAACTCTTATTATTGTAGCTAAGCAACAGTATTACATTGAAACAATACATTCAAATAAGAGAAATCCGAAACAACTATGGAATAGTTTACATGAATTATCTGGATTTAAAAATCAAGTTCAAACCAATTATATTAATGATGACGACAGAAATCCTATAATTAATCCGTATTTGGCAGCAAATACATTTAATAAACACTTTTCCTAAGTTTTTAAAAAGAATCAACCAAATAACTCGCCTGTCACAAATTACACAAATGTCCCACTTGCAAATCTCATTGATGATAAAATGCAAAATTCTCCAAAACTTAATATCCCACTGGTACCGCTGTCCTTTGTCGAAAGTCAACATAAATCTCTTGATACTACCAAATCTACCGGTTCCGACGACCTAAGTGCCAGATTTCTGAAAATGCCTGCTTCTGTAATCGCCCCTATTCTTACGAACGTTTTTAATAACAGTATACTCACTAATATCTATCCACAATTATTCAAAAGAGCAAAACTAATCCCAGTACATACAACGGGTCCTAAAAATGGCAAAGCCAATTACATGCCAATATCAATACTTCCTATTATTTCCTTGATTTTTGAACGTCATGTTAGTATACATTTGAGACGACATCTTGAAGAAAATAAGTTATTTTATTCACGACAATCTTGTTTCAGGGCAAACCATTCTTGTCAAACTGCCCTTATAAAAGACCGAATAGTGAGTTTTTCAGAAAATCGTTTGCCTATTCAGGCTCTAACATGTGGAACTCACTTCCTTACCATATAAAAAATGCCCAATCTGTTAATCATTTCAAAACATTGTATTTACAGTAGATTAACCAAACCATATAATAATGACTAAGTCTTGCAATTCACTTTGGACATATTTCCGTTACTGTATGCATGAATATACTATACAGTTCATTTTAAATGTATATCACATATCTTTGTAAATATTGTATAATATATATTGTTGTGGGCTTCATGGAAGATTGACAGGTTTCAAATGAATTCTCTCGTTAAATAAAGTCTTTATTTTTATTATTATTATTATTATTATTATTATTATTATTATTATTATTATGGGCATAAGAGTTAACAAACAAACTAAACATACAACAGAGCATGGTGAAAAACATAAAACACATTAAAAACTACAAATTGGTTTGAAAGCACAATAAACTACATACTAGCTATTCTAATTAGTAATACTGAGAGGAACGTATTAAGGCAGATGGTTCATTTAAATTGCAGCATAATTGATTTAATCAAAGTAGTTCTATCAGTATTACACACAAACTGTACTCTACAGACTGTAGTTTTTAGTTTTTAGAGTTGGGAGTTCCACCTTTGTTTAAATTGATCTATTAAAGTTTGTTTTATCGGGAGACATATATTTGTGTTTACTATGTTCTCCTGGTTCAGCCAGATTTCAGTGTTTCCAGTTGAATCTAGAATGTGTTTGACGTTTTTAATCCATTTATATTCGTGGTTCGAGGTATACATAAAGTCGTAGCATACATGAGACAATTTAGCTTCCTTGCTTAAAGACATCACACCAGAATCAAAAGATCACGGACACTTTACAGCTAGAGACGATCACAAACTTTTTAATCCTCCACTGTGGAAAATATTTATTGAGGCCCTGACATAATTTTATATAAAACTACAATGTGCAATGTTTCTTTACAATTGATAAATGTTCATTTTACTGTTTCGAATAGAAACATTAAAATATGACAGATTAAAAAGGTAAAATCTGCAAATTCAAAACTAAAAATATTGAAATTAAATCATGTTGGTACTGTTACACATACAATTTAGAAATAATTAAATCGGATTTAAAATTGTTTGCCGGGGCCTCATAATATAACGGTACATACCAATCTCCAATTTTGCATGAAATTCTCGTACTTCTCACAATGCATGAAAAAAACAATCATAATTATGCCCCCACTATTTCTGTAGGATGGATTAGGCTGGTGGGATGTCTTTAAAATGATATTATTCCAAAAATTAATCACGCGTGATTTCATGATTATTTCGATTGGGTATCTTCCTAGTTCGGCATATACAATATACAGAGGTGTACTTTTCCTGCTATACATTATTTTTCGTAGAAAAATTGTATGAATTCGTTCTAATGAGTCGGTATTTTCGAATCCCCAAATTTCGCAAGCATATGTTAATATTGGAAGGACTGTGTGGTCAAATAACTTAGCTGGAGGTCAAGTGGTAGGTTTGACTAACAATGTGTCTTCTCGCATTGAGAAAGCTACCTGAAGCTGAGAAGAAAACTCCTAAATATTTGTATTTGTCGACTATTTCGAGTTTGACTCCACCTAGATTGAAGTTGTAGTGTGAAGTTTTCTTCGCACCGAATACCATAACTTTAGTTTTACCATAATTAACCTTTAGTTTCCATTCTTGGCAGTAGTTATTAAAATCATCAAGACACGACTGAAATGATTCTTCATTCTCGCTTAATATCACAGTATCATCTGCGTAAAGCAGTATTACAATTTTTATTAGGTTGACTATATTTTCATTCATGTATCTAAAGTTAAGTTTAATGCCGTCATTACCGTTGGATGTGAGATGTTCCTCAAGGTCGATCAAGAATAGAGAGAACAAAACAGGAGATAGATTTTCACCTTGCCGTACTCCGACTTGGCTGACAAAAAACGCGGACTGTCCATTTACGGACACGCAGGATTTAATATTGTGATACACACTTTGAATAACGTTAAACAATTTACCACCGATGCCAGATTAGAGCAATTTTCTCCAGAGACCTATTCGCCAAACTGAATCAAATGCTTGGGAAAAATCAACAAAGGAACAGAACAGTTTTATGTTTTTCGACTGAAACATTTCAGTGAGAAACTGCAATGCGTAAATATGGTCTAGTGTTGAATATTTTTGCCTAAATCCGGCTTGGTTTTCTGAGAGAATATTGTGCTCGTCAAGGTATCGGTTAAGTCTATCATTCAACACTGCTGTAAATAGTTTTCAAAGGCAGCTAAGGATTGTTATTGGGCGGTAGTTTTCAGGGCTTAAGCGGGAGCCTTTATTCTTGAATACTGGGAAAATTATACCCTCAAGCCATGGATCTGGTAAAATACCGGTGTCAAGTATTTTATTAAAAAGGGAGCAGTATATCGGAAGCATAATTGTATTGGTTGCTTTAATATATTCGTTTATTATGTAGTCGTTGGCCGGGGTCTTCGAATTATTAGCTTTTCGTATCGTTTTCTCTATTTCTGATACAGTAATTGGGCCATTGAGGGTCTCGCTATGCACATTAATGTCTATAAGGGGTTCATTATCTGTGCCATTATTAGTCGAAGAGTTTATGTTTTTTAAGAACGTATAGAATTCATTGATATTCGGAGTTTTCGTACTTGATTTGGGATTAATGCTGTTAGGAAATTTCCAGTAATCTTTCGGTCGTTTTTGCTCATTTCGCGTAGTTTCTTTTCATTTTGGTATTTGTGTTGCGATATATAACGGTTCATAGTAGCTTTGTAATGTTTACCTGCTCGGTTCAGTGATAACCTATTTACGTCCGATTTTTTAAACTGGTATTGTTTACGTGCGGTATTATATTTTACTCTCGCATTCCGGCACATAGGCCCGTACCAGGGTTTATTGCCGTTTTTATGTTGGTAACTGCGTTTAGCACGAAATGTATATTTTGCCGAATCGGTCGGTGAATAAGTTCCCAATTGTATAAGTAATTTGATTAATGGTATTTTTGGGCTCAGTAGATGGGATATTTTCAAGCAAGTTACGAATTTCGGTTAAAAGGCTGGGGTTTAAATTTGTTACAAATTCGTTTTCCCTTATTAGCGTCCCATTTTGGGGGTTTTAAGCGGTCATTTTCATGGGTTTGGGCTTTAGACAGTGGTACTTGGTAATTCAAATCAAGATTCATATTTAACAAAGCATGCCCGTCTGAGAATAACGGGTCAAGATAGCATATTTCAAATTCGGAGAATAGATGTATACAATTCGATGAGGCAATCGTATAATCTATGACTGATTTATTTCGGAATGTACAGTTTCCTAGTCCCCTGTCCTTACCGATTCTACCATTTAGAATAAATAAATTATTATTTTTGCAAATATCAATAATAAAATTGCCAGTCGAGTTTGTTTTGTTGTCCATAGAAATACGCGTAAGCGGTATGTTATTATTTTCAAGTATGTATGTTTTATTGAAATAGTCCATGGTGTCTTGGTCAAAATCAAAGTACTCTGCCAAGAAATCGTCAACATTTATGAAATCGGGTGACTGGCCAGTGTGGCCGTTTGTGTCTCCTGTTAATATGATGTTTTTGTATTGTATACACATATTTGTAATTTCGCTTTCTAGGTCAGAGAAATCTTGGTCATTCATAAATCTAGAGCTCACAGGGGGAATATATATAACGCCTATAACAATGTCTTCGTCCTGGTTAAAAAGGTGCTTATCTAATTTTACCCAAAGTATATATTCAGATTCAGAATGGAGTAGTTCTGTCTGATCATTTAGATCATTTTTAATAAATATCCCGATACCACCGGATTTTCTTAAATATTCCTGCTTTCTAGGCTTAGACAAAAAAGTATAGTTAGGTACAGATATAATATCATGCTTATCAATCTTTGTTTCACAAACGCAAAATACATCATACTTATTTATGAGTGATACAAATTCTGGATAGTTATGCCTAGTTTTTAGGCCACACACATTTAATGTTCCAATGTTCAGATTTCCAGTAACGGGTTGCTGAGTGGCACTGTTGTCATGGTGCAATGGGATGAGGGGATACAGTATACAAAGTCTATTATGTCTATCAATATTATAAAAACGTCCTTTTTCAATAGGAAGTTTACTATTTAAACATATAAATCTACATAACTGTAGTGATAATCACCAAGGAATATTCAGTAAGAAGCTTTCTAATTTAAATTATGTCTTATACAATTTATAATTAAAACAGAATCGTTTAAACTGCTATTCCGTGACTGTAAAAAATAGTCGTTTAACATTGTTTTTACTTTATTTTTAAATATATCTAGGTTTGGCACATCCAGTTCTCAGAACAACCTATATTGTGAAGAAGGGATTTAACATTCTCAATCCAAGGACAATGATAGATATCTTTAAAATACAGGCTGTATATAATTTTGTATAAATCTGAACATATTTTGTCAGGTTTGCGAGTTACTATTTTACTCCAAAAAGTTAGCTTTCTAGAACATAGTTTGAGTTCCTCATATATAACCTTACATGTGTTGAAAATGACGTAAACGCCATACAAAGAAACAAACAAACAAACAAACAAGCAAACATAATTGATACTTTTAGTAAGTCAAACGTATAAGTACCAGAAGTGGTCCCGGGTATTTTCGTGGTTGAGAGGACAGGACTTTTGATTCGAATGCTGGCTGGTTCAACAGAGCGGAAAATAACAGGTTTACCGTCCTAAATGACGTGGGAGAAAATGTTGCAGTTCTATGAAATAAGAACATTGATCATATTGTAACCGACTTAACTAAAGGTAATGCAATAATTTTCAATAATTTGTATTGAACTTTCAGCCAAAAAGACACAAATTATTAATTTCTGTCTATATGCGATGCAAAGGAGTAAACTATAATTATTACGAATTCCAAGACTGTATTGAACAGCTGCATGGAATTATACAAACTTACCAAGGCTCTCATGATCTTGTAATTGGAGGTGATCTCAATGAATGTGCACTTAAACAGACTAACAGTAGAAGAAAATGTGTTTACATCGAGTCAAGATGGCGGTGATAACTAGTCCAAGCAAGGTTTAAACGACAGAGTGAGCACTGGTGGTGATAACAATGATATAGTTTAAATTTTGATAGTTTATCCAACGGTGAGAACCTCCCTTGTCTTCGGTAAAATGTCAGTCAATGAGGCGAAAGTTGGTCTGATAGGAAGGAAGTGGGTCTGACAGGAAGGAAGATAGACTCTGTCTGACAGTGTCTACCCCAGGCCATTAAGGCATAGTGGCACCACTACTCCTTAATTACGAACAGGTGCTTGCCACTACTCTTTGATTCTGCCACTACTACTTACATTCTTGCCACTATCCCTTAACTTTTCAAAATTGATCGTGATCCAGTTTCATCTGAATATTTTTGTAAATAAAAAATGTTTAAATGTAATAAGCTATAACAAAAGCCATTTAGTATCTAAATTAAGTATACCAACCAAGTCAATGAATTGCCATCCAAAACTCATTCTTTAATTGTTGTTTTTTGTGACCGAATGAATAGCTCTCTCCCATAACCATCCCTATCTATGTTTAAACAATATCTCCCAGAGGCCATTACATTGACCTCTGTCAACGTCTAAGAAAGTAGCCTGCGATCACATGATGATTTGTCACATGACCATAGCTAAAATATCAAACTTGAAAGTAACACGACTTATTTTCTACATGTTGATATATGTTTTAAGTCAGTAATTTAATTTAAGGTAGGTTGTTAAGAGCTATGTGATACTGGAAAGTGCTGGTAAGCAAAACACTTTACTGTAAATATAGATATAAAAATCGAACAGGAAAAGCAGTATTCAAGGACGACAGTCAACCACAAACACACAGAAACAAAGAACAATTTTAAAGATGAATAAAAGGCCAAATAAGACATCACAAACACAAAAGGGTTGACAGTAGGCTACCGCCTTGGAACGGTCATTGGCAAAAAAGGCTGCTGGGGTGTTTAAACCAGGTTCTAGGGTGCACCAAACCTCACACTTACCCTACTGTCAACCCACTAACACGGGACAGTGTAAATAAAGAAAACCCCGGCATGAACTATTCTATAACCAACGAGGCAGCATTAATAGGCAATATAAGTAAAACACAAAGATGCTCGTGTATATATAAATACAGAAAAAAATAGCATAGAAAGCCACAAAGAAGGTACCCAATGACTTGAGGGCACACGACAAGACTGCAGGCAAACATCAAACTTCACCGTCCTTTTGGGCTTTAGGTAGACGTCATCTTTGGATCCACAGTCTGACTGGTCATCGCACAATCAAAGAGGAAAGCATAGTGGCGAACTGTAAATGGGTCCACTACCAAGCATGCAGTGCGTTGCAAAATGATAGGGTCATAACTTTTTTGATAAACCTTTTAACAAGTTTAACAAAGATAGAATGAAAGTGATCATGACCAAGGATCTTACGAAGTTTGTAAATCACGTCACCATAGAAGTCAGGTTGTGATAGTCCTTGTCGCAGAAGAGTTCTTAAATTACTTTTATATTTGGAAAGAAGATCAGGGTTACGAGTATACAATCTTGCAAAGGTTTTACGAAGTTTATGGTAACGGTAACCCTGATGGAGTAGCTTTTTAGTTACAAAGATTACGAATATTAAAGTCCTCAACTCGAGTACAAGCTCTAGAAAAACGAATAAGTTGAGACACATAGATCCCATAAGAAGTTGCCCGGGGAACATTCCCATCTAAAGGGGATAATTAACAATATCTCAAAATTGGGTATGATTTGGTGGTGTGTATTTCGAATGTTTTGACGGCGGAGTGATATGCCAAAGTACAAACCTTTATTATACCGCAATATAATTCTGAGCATAATTTACTGTATATTTAAAATATTCAAGTCGAAAGATTTAAAGGAACGACAACTCTTGGTAGCGATTGATGTTTAAAATGTCACTACTCCTTAAAATATTCCTGTGGAAGACCCAGTGTCATATGCAAAAATCAAAAGTTTCGGCAGTGGAAACCGTCATTAAATCTCATACTGTCCACATCACTATCCTCGAATATAAACCCATTGATATTAAAACGAGGGCACGACACAAACAAACTTTTATTTAATAGGTTCCCTGAGAATCGCAGAGAGGATTGCATCGCAGAGAGGATTGCATTCAAACCGTATTGAATGTCATAAGTGATACTCTTCAAATCCAGTCCAGAATATCAATTGACAGGGCACATAGACTTGGTAGATTCTTGACAAGTGGGCGGCGTCCCATTATTGTTTCATTCCGTGACTATCGTGACTTCTAAGGCGTACATAATAAATAAAGGGACACAACGGCAATCTTGACATTTTAAAATCTTTTTAGGATTTCTACAGATGAGAATAGTATAAAGCAAATTATTTTTTTGTATGTTAGTATTAATTACTGTTGATTATATTGCACCGATAACATATTTAAACCTATGGTAGAATAAGAAGAACAATGTATGTATGATCATTATTTCCTTCAGTTGAATGAAGAATACAAATGTTTACATCAATTGAATATTAAATGTAAATAGAACGAATTTGACGGCGCGCCATCGCAAATACCCACGTTTTCTTCACACAGGTCAATTCCCTTTAACCCTGTATGCATTTTACATGTAATTGGTTTGATTGTTCTTTGAAACTCAGATCAGAAATAAATCTCATTAAAATCATATCCTAATTACTCTTTAATACTCTTCGCTATAGGATCTGACCACACTCAGAAGTGATCCTATGTAGGTTACGTCAGATCGACCTTTCATCTAATCAATATTCATGAGAACTAACTTCTTCAACCAATGAAATCCCGCGTTTTATATGCACGTTCGAGTGAACTGCACATAAAACAAATAGATCTATATCCGAATAAAGATAACGTCTTCGTGTGTTATTGCTGTGGATTGCACGATAAATTCAAAGAAATGCACGAAATGGCATGTTTTATATCAAGATACGAAGAAAATCAAGGGCGGCATATTTCTGCCACGAGATAGCTAGATAACTTATCATGTATTTTTCGCGATAATATTACTTTTTTTCTTTAATTTTCAACAATTTTATCTCACAAAACTTGCTGCGATACTGCCCTCTTCTGTCATTCCGTTAGAACCGCTATTAAATTCGTCAAACAATCTTTTCTTTATTTTTTTTTTTCAGTAAATATTTAATAATGATTGGTGTATTATGTTTTTTACGGACATTGTCTCTTTCAATACCGAGCGTAGACTGCTCCACAGAGTTTTACTGAAACCCGACATGCGCAGTGAAGCAGTCTATACCGAGCAATTATGTAGGCTGAAATCTGATTGGCTAATCGTAAGGTCAATCTGACGTGACCTGCAGTGGAGTATAGTCAGATCCTTGTAGTGTATCGTAGGGTAATAAAGGGTCGGATTTTAACGAGATTGATCATATGCGCTCCTGTATGCATATATGACAGACACTAAATGGATATATATTTTTTTTAGTATATGTGTATTCCAACTTTTGACCCATATGTCAGTGTCCCATGGTGGCCCTGGAGCAAATTATACTGATATTCCCAAAATCATTACATTTTATTGAGAAAGAAAAATAGATATTTGACCCAATTTACCTCTCCACCCAACCCACTCTATACACTCCCTCACCCCCACACACCCAGTCCCATTCCACACTCCTGGGCACACATCTAAGGTGGAAACACTGAACTTGTTTGATATGCTTTGTATTTTCAGAGGAGTATACTCCACTCACCCGCCCCCCACCACTCACCCCAACCCCCAACCCCAGGGAAGACGTCCAAGTTTTAAATAATACATCATTTGACATGCTGTGTATCTCTTTCATAGACGACTATTTACACCAGTTAATGTGCAAAAAATGACACTTTAATTGAAGTATTAGTGTATTTGATGCCCATGACGTAGGAGGAAACAAATGTATACAGTGTAATCCCATCATCATAACTTTTCATTCGACATCCCCCCCCCCCCTCCCACCCACACACACACACACACACACACATACATACACATACACCCACACTCTGGGCTTTGAATAAATAAAATCATTTGGTATGTTGTTTATCTTTCAGAGACGATTACATATTCCAAGTTATATGCAAAAGAAGGAAAAATTACAGTGTAAATGAATTTTTAGTTTTAGTGTATTTGACTTTTTGACACCCGTTTCTCTGTGCCTCTGTAGGAGGAGAACAATTATACAGTATAATCTCATCAACATAACATTCCATTTGAGACATAATTACAAAAAAAGACCCCATCCCACCCACTCACCCTGGGCTCCTGGGCAGACGTCAGAGTTGAAAGTAATGAAATCGTTTGATCAGTGTACCTCGTTTAAATAACCTCCACCACATCAATGGCGTTACAAAAAAAGATGACCAAAATACGTCTACAACGTCATTTTGGATCGTAAAGATACCAAACAAACTTAACATATTGTGTAGGAAAGTGTTATTTACTTCACATAATAATGTACAGCGCGGTTTAATGCATTTGACCGGTTAACTTTGGCATTTGTCTGTGCACGTTATTGTATTAGGGTGGAAAAACTCATAATTTCATCGAATGTTTGAAAATATGACAAACGTTGAGAAAAAAAACAGCGTTCAGGCGAGTGTTCGAAAATGTGCGGACCACATCTTGCGATATGTCACACTTCTGAAATATATAAATAAGAACAAGCAAATACTAATTTTCTTACCTGCGGTGTAAATTTACACCCCACTGAGGCATTATTCCACCTCATAATGTTGTTACTTCCACCACATCTGATTTAAGGCAAAAATGGTGAATAGCTTTAAGCACTTTAAAGTTTGACGTAGATATACTGTTCCAGAGCTCGCACCCAAAATGTGCACGTGGTCGAACAACGGTAGCGTATACTTTTGCCACTGTAATCCGTTGGGATGTACTCCACTATTAGTGAAAGAAATGTTCCTCTGGCTGATTTTTCTTAACGTCATCGATGTTTGCGGGGTATCGTCCGTGTTTTGCATGTACAATACCGAGGTGCTTGTATTCATTCAAAACACTCAATTGACATAATTAAACTCGTAGTTATGTTTGTCTAGACGTCTTTTCTGTTTATTCATTACCATTGATACACGCTTTGAAGCATTATTATAATAAAGTAACGCCATTCGTTTGCGTACATGTTACCTGTCTTAAGCATTTCGTCTATTCCACGTTTTGTTAGCGAAAGAAGAACGGTATCATCTGCCTGTGTTGGTGCACTAAGCGAAATCTAGTCCATTTTCATGCCGTGTCCAGATGTGTCCAGGATATGTAAAAGCTGGTCAATGTACACAGTATAGAGGAACGGAAACCAAAATACTGCCTTGTCTGGTGACTTGCGCTATGTTGAGAGAGTCAGACAGTAGGCCATGACAGAGTACTCTGCTTGAACATCTTAAAACTGATTCTAAGCACTTTGCTTCTTATACCAAACATATATAACTTATATAATAACCCATTGTTACACACGCGAACGAATGCTTGCTTTGCATCCATAAAGCAAATAAATAAATCGTTCCAACGTTCCCAGCAGTAGAACCGGCATTCTTGAAGAACAAAAGATACCATTGTACAGCTTTTTCCTTTTTAAACCTGTGTTGCAGGATTGCAGACTTGCGGTAAACCCTTTAATTCAATTATACTCGCTAAAAAATGTTTTGGACCAGGGTATATAAAGTCATATAAAAATAACACCAGTGGACAGAATTTAAATATCTTTTTTAGTAACCAAGGTGTACCCTACCCGGTTAATTTGGTACCAGAAACATTAAATTTTAAACAAGATTTGGTTTTAAAAAATATCGCGAACACACAAAGGGTCTATAAAAAATGTTGCAAAGTACGTAAAAAGTAACACAGTTACAGACATTCGAGTAACCAATAATTTTTATTTTATTTTTTTGCAAACTTTCATTGTAAACGATAATTATTGTTGATTGTTGCTATATTGTCAATTATCAACTGAGATAATAAGGGTTTAGGTCGAATGTCATGGTTCAGCGATCATTGTACGGGTTCGAACACTGCATGGTCCAAAACTTTTTTTACAGAGTATATATTAAGTCAGACTTTTTCAAACAGTTTCGATACGACCGGAAGTAATGAACTTGCTCTGTAGTTGTTTGGGTCAGTAGTTGATTTTCCATTGCCTTTGTGAAGCGTTATAACGAGGCCTTGTTTGAACTTTAGTGGCACGTACTCGTACGTCAAGATCGAGTAAAAGAACTGAAGTAAGCAGTCAACTTGGTATTCGCCGCCATATTTGATCTGTTCATATTTGTCCAGAGACGGACTCTTTCCTAGCGGTAGTATATCAATAACTTTCTGCAGTTCTTGCGTAGAAATCTGACTGGTTAAATATATAAGCTTTGCAACAGATTCGTTGAGACCCTCGCCTAAAAAGATCTTAACACTCTCATCGACGTGTTTTCGAAATTCTTCATCGAATTCTTGAGATTCTGAAAACTGTATACGTTCCTATGTTTTCCATCCGTCAGTTACTTTGTCAGGATCTTTCACCAATGTGCCATTAAAATCATTACATTACCCTTTACTGTCTTCTTTTTGGGTTTCCTTGCATGATTACTTTCCAAAAACCTTTTTGGTCAAGTTCAGCTAAATTTATCAATTCTTTCAAAATTCCTCCCTTTCAAACTCTGAGGCTGCTTGGCTGCTCCATAGTGCCTCAATTGCGTATGGAATTCCTTAACAGTTGTTGACCAGTAAGGTTTTAAGCATTTTGTAAATGCCCTCTGAGATAAAATTATCAGACGCAGGCACAATGTGACATAGTAGACATGACACAATTTTGTCATAAATGTCATAAGTGTCATAAATTTTGTTGTGGTCAATGTCACTAACTAAATGCGTTACTTGATTCCTGTAACTGTCCATTTCAGCATTAGAGTTCTATTTAAAGCTTATTTTTGAGTATTTTTCAGTGGAAGATCTTTCAGCCTTATCTAAGCATTCGAGTTTGACCGAAATAAAGACGGGCAGATGCCTCAACATACTCAACGGTTTATTTAAAAATGTGCAATCAGGTTTAAAGGCACAATGATCCTAGATTAATAGATCCAGATGCTACTTGCATTGCTTGATACAAACTTCAAGTTAACAAAATAGAATAAAACGCATGAGCTGATTAATGAGTATGACTACAATTTGTTTGCAGTATATATGTAATTGTTATCAATATGTAAAATAAGATGTATGTGCTCTGTATGTATATGTAATGGATACTTTAAAAAAAAATATATATATATTTTTTAAAAAAACCTTCAAGTCCCGTGTGCCCCTTTAATTAAAGTATCTATCCCGCCAACAACATGAACATTTCAAAACAACTGTAAACCGTTTCTAAGCTTACTAACCATAACGTATATATGTAACTTACAAATGTTGCAAATCTCAACTCTGAAACTTTAATATAACCACCTCAATCGGCCAGGCAAAAACTCGCCATATCATGCTTCGAATCTCTAAATTCATTTTACGCATAATCACTGGCAGTTATGTTTATAGGTACCCAATACTAAATATAGACTTTTAATCTGCATATATGCATTATTTTATAACCTCAACACATAGACAGTTTGAAAGAACGGTTTAGTTTTGTAAAATTTACCTGTTGTTGGCGGGAGAGTGACTTTAACAATTTATGGTTACCTTTATTTTGCATTATACTACGCAGCCTGGACAATTTACTTCCTGCTTTTGCGACAAACTTGATATATGTTTAACCGACTTACTAGTCCAATACATAACATCATAAATCATCTGGATATATTATGTGAAAAACAATCAACGTGCAATTTTGGTTTTATTCAATAAATATATCGGCGAGCATTTTGATATTTATCAGAATGCAGAATAATTGTTTGATTCTATCACTTCTGTTGACGTTATGTCAATATTTTGCAGGTAAGTTTTCTTTTTATTTAACATTTAAAAAGGTGCAGTTTTATTTGTTAAGACTTCTTGTCCAGAACCGACGGAAGTATCTTGATAAAACATCACCTGTGCATCCTGACATTGCCTTCTCTCAAGTTTGTATAAAGTACTGCATTGTCGCTACCTGTGTGGTGCACATGTACAATCAGGCAATATTTATCGGGGGTGGGTGGGTGGGTGAGGGAGTGTTGGGACCGGTGCAAATAAAATAAAAATGTTATATAAAAAAGCTGTAAGTCCCATGGCAAGCTAATGAAAAAAGGTATCGTCCCATGGTTTGTCGCGACAAAAAAAGTACCTGTCCCATGTAATTTTACACAGGTCCCAACGCCCAGATAAATATTGCCTGGTCCATGAGCACTCCGATTACCAAATGAGAAGCTGCAAGCTTGCAGTGAACAATTGTGTTCGCCAGAACAATTCTTAATTGTTCGCCAATGTTCGCCACTAGCGGTGATGTTGTCACCATCTTTGGCGAATTTGCCGCAAACTCGCCAAAAAGCCATACATTCGCCAGAAACATTTATTTATTTGGGACGTTCGCCATAACATGACCACAAACTTACTTGCATTTTGTTTGTTCGCCACAACATTGCAACACATTTTACCATTCCGATTATTTTTTTAATGCACGCCTCAATAAAATCACCACACACTTTGCTGTGAAAAATTGCCGCACACTTTTACTATGTAAATGAGGTCTGCAACAAAGTTGAAGTAAACATCGCCAGAAGATTACAGCTAAAAGTGTCATTCAAGTTTATGAAGTTTGCTGCAAATTTGCCACACACTTTTACTATGCAAATGAGGTCTGCAGCAAAGTTGAACATCACCAGAACATCACCAGAACCTCATTTGCAAATTTGTTTGCATGGTAAAAGTGTACCGCAACTTCGCCGCAAATTTGTCTGACGCAGCTTTGCAGCAGTGTTTACCACAAAGTTGCAGCAAATGGTCGCCAGAAGCCAAAATGTTTGGTAAGGGTGCCTTTTATGGTCTAATTTAAGACCAATGCTTCCATATTTGTATTTTGAAAATTTTTGGCCAAAAAAAAAAGACGTTAAAAGAAAGTGGAAAAAAAGTATCGTCCAATGGGTTGTCGCGACAAAAAAGTACTTGTCCATGCTATATTGTACCAGACCCAACCCCCGATAAATATTGCCTGGTCCCTAAATTGCCGTACAACATGTTCTTATATTTTATTTGAGATGTTGACAAAACACATGATTATCAATTTACATGGATATAAAACTGTCCATGTTAAACTAGCTCACGGTCACGTGACAGCTCCCACTTAACTTCAAGGTCACAATTTGTAAGGCAGTTAGTTGAACAGAACATGTAATTCTCGGGTATCCTGTTACGCATAAATACTATCTACACTTATTGTTTACTGTACCAGATGGCTCAGAATTTCAAATACTGGCTATACATTTATTCATGAACATTTTAAAACCAGCGCTCTTCACAGTTTAGAATGTGACGTATATAGAGACTATCGATAAACCTATGGTAAACACTAAATCGGATAGACGAAAATGAAGAGAAATCTTCACCATTAAGAAACCGCGGTCGGTCGCTACGCTTCATCCCTTTCGGTTCCTTAATTCACCATTAAGAAACTACGGTCGGTCGGTCGCTACGCTCTCTCTCTTTCGGTTTCTTAATGGTGAAGATTTCTCTTCATAGTCTCTATCCTATATCATCTATCCTATATATATATCAGGTGAAGTGCGAACACGCTAGTTTGTAGACGGGTTCAGTTGTATCACGGGATTGAATTGACATTTAAAATGTAAACAAACGCAGTATTTTTACGATTGTTCAATTGTTTCTGAGGTTAAGTTACAGTTTCTTCACTGCTTTAAACTCTGATCACTTTGACGAAATGTTGCTATATGTTTTATATGTTTATTCCAATTTATTAAATTAGTCAAGGCGAAAAATAAACGGTATATGGTATTATTACATTTCTTCTAAATATATTTGTCTAAATGCTGTATCCTTTACACTGGTTTTGTAAAATGATAAACTGTAGTAGTATGTGCCGAAATATTTATTTATTTATTGTCTTAAATGCTCATTTCACTGAAATCTAGACAACTTTGTAGATGTATATGCGCTGGTTTGTTGAAGTTACGCACTAGTTTGTTTTCTATAAGCGCTAATTTTTCGATGATTTTGGGGATTTTTTAAAACTGTAACTTTTCTTTTTGTCTTGTAGTATATTCATTATTTAGACAAAAGGTAAACATGTAGTATTTACTATAGTAAGAGTTTTGTAAATTTGAATTTTTACACTTCACTTATTTTTTTTCCTCATCAGGACTATGTTATATTTTCGATGTTATTACTGCACAGAAGAAACAGAAACATTTGACAGTATCGTAAACCACAAGGTCATACACATGAAAATCCAAATTTAAGCTTCAAAAGAAAAGTCTCTTACACCAGATACCTGACAACTTATGCATTTAGATTGTTTAATGATAACATTTTAAACAACAATACGCACGGGTGAAACCAGAGGAAAAGACGTAGGGTGATGACGTAGTCCCCGTTCCGTGACGTACGTAGAGTTATCGTTCGTGCCCTTCCTCAACACGGTTTCGATGTATACGAGTATGCATGTAGATGGCTGACTGGAAAACGAATGAGAGGTAGCTGCTTTGAAAACTCATAACTGCAGCATTTCTGGAATTCTTAAGAATGTCAGTGACATAGGCATGCGCCCAAATGTATCAATATTAAGCATATGTACAACTTCACATCCGGGATATATTTTGATTGCTCGCTATCACTTGGTGTTGATACATCATTTGTATTCATAATACCCAACTAAAGCTATATAAACTGGTCACTTCTTCTTTTCATGAGTAATACAATCACTTAAGTTTGCAGATGAACTGAATACGCAACCAAAACTGCCTCTACCATTTTTTTCAAAAATAATTTCCGATGATCTACGGAAATGAGCGATTTTGTACGATTGCTGAATACGATGATTTTTTTTATGGTAGGGGCAGACCACTCAATTTTTCCTGGTTAGTATTATACCTCCCGCCGTCCCTAAGAATCGACACTTTCTCAATTGACAAGTGGGAGCTCAACTTGTTTAATAATCTGTGTACTGCTGGCAAATGACAATCATAATCTCATGACCTCGTCTCGCTTCAAATTGTGCAAGCTGAAAAATTCCCATTTTCGAAGGTGATAACGGGTATATCGTGGGATTGCAGGTGGGGTTAGACATTCGGACATTGTATTGCTCTAGATTCAGTTCTGAGTTATTTTCATACCACAGTCATGTTCAAGATGGTTATGGGGCCTTTACACAGGATGGCGACCTTTGTGCCTCCCGGGTGCGACCATAAAATTGTCCAGGTCGTCGTTGGAGGCTCAAAGGAGACAGAATGGTTGCCTAGGTCGTTCAAAGGTGGTACACAGGATGTTCAGACATCGCCATGGACGCCATGGTCGCCGTGAATTTTTGAACATGTTCAAAAACAGTCGCACAAAGGTCGCCGAGGAGGTTGGTTGCTCAAAGGTGGCTCAAAGGAGGCACAAGGGAGGCACAAGCATTACCGTGGTTGCAGAATGGAGGCACAGTTGTCGCCAAATGGTCGCCATGTAATAGATGCGTTCTGCTGCAATTTTTTTTGGCTGAATGGTCGTCCAGTGATCGCCGTTAGTTGCCGTTGGTCGCCGATGATGGCACAGAGGAGGCACAGAGGAGGCTCAATGGTTGCCCAAACATTGCTCGGGGGTCACCTATGTAGCCTATAATTGCGTTGGTTGCCGTAAGTTGCACAGGGGAAGCACAGGGGAGGCAGGCAGGTGGCTCAGTGGACGCATAGGTCGTTCGTAGATCGCCATGAAAATGCCCGAACATTTGGTGGTTCAAGGGAGGCACAAGGATCGCTGGAGAAGTTACATAGAAACATGATTTTCTGGGTTTAGGCGACCATTGAGCGTCCTGGCCATTTTTTGGTCGCTCAAAGGTGGCACAAAGGTCGCAGCCCTGTGTAAAGGGGCCTTAAAAGTCTTTGTGACTTTACGGATGGCGGGAGGTATACAATACCCAGAAATAAGCGGGTGGTTTGCCTCCACCATTATAAATCAACCGTCAAACATTGCCTAAAATGCGCTGAAATTTGACGTTAAATCCCAAACAAACAAATATTTTGATTAAACTTGCAATCTTTCCCATTAAGGTGCTGTAATAACAGGCTGGACTAATCCTGATTTTACTGGCCTTACTGGTGGAGGTACCGTCAATGTAACAGAAAATACCGGTGTTGGTATAACTTTTGCCACTCTGGCTGCGACGAGTTCGGAAACACCGAATTATGTCATAATCACACAACCGCACGGGGATGAATCGTTCACAGTCAACAATGCAGGAGCTTTATCATTATCCACCGGGACTCTGGATTACGAGACTGCTACGTTTTACATTATTCAGGTCAAGTAAGTAGAGTTGATATATTCTTTAACTGTTAATTAATAATAAATATTACCGTTTAATGGTACTTCGATCAACAACTAGATCTTTAATAGAACTATGGTATTGCTCCGGTTGTTGATTTGCGCATGTTTAGTTGAAAGGTTTTGTGAATACCTTCAGATGTCACTATAAAAGATATAGTCTCCACAATTTAGTTGTTTTAAAACTGAACGTAGTACGTAATTTTTAGAGTCGATCCTGGCACGATTTATTGTAATCAATAAAACAAGAACCCATGACACCTGAGCTTAAGGGAAAAAAAAGATTTTCCAAAGCCTTTACTGAACACTTTTAATCGAGCATTCGCCATTGTGAAACTACAGCTACCATGCTCTTGGCTTGAGTTGAACCATAGGTTACATATGATGTCTGGTAAAACTATACTCAGTTTGTCCTACTATAGTCCGACTAAAGTAATTATTGTTGATAATGGTGTTGTAATGGTTAGAACTCTTGCTCGGAAATCAAGAGGTCCGTGATTCGATTCCCGGCTAAAGCACGCCGATTTTTGAAATGGCAATTTCTCTGAATATTTAATAAAACGACAGACTTAACTTTGATAAAGAGAACGTGCCTGCTAGAATTTTAAAAATATTGTTAAGTTTTGCAACATAAACATATTTCTTAAATTTTCGTTTAAGATAATGGGTCTTTCTTCGGCCACGCGACCGTCGAACTCCTGATCGAGAGGTCGTGGATTCGATCCTCCGTCGTGACCACGTTATTTATCCTTGAGCAAGATAATTAATCCACATTGCTTAGTACTGGTTCTATCCAGGAAGCCATCGAGAGTGATTAATCTAAGTTGCAATAACTTGTTTCGCAATCGATGTAAAATAAATATGTTAAACAAAAAAACAAAACAAAAAAAACAACACGTCTATATCAGGGATATTAGAAATTTAGACTTAGTGGATAATTAGTTTTCTACCGTTTGATGCTTGTATAGTTCTAAATCTCGTATCGATTGACGCGTTTTATACCTTAAATCTGAAGAAAAGAAAAGTTGGTTGTTTTCTGTTTTCAGAGCTACTGACTCAAACACAAGCAGTACAGCCACAGTAACAATACGTGTCAACGACATCAACGATAATGCTCCAGTATTCGATTTGACGAAACGAAACTTCGGAATCCATGATAGTTCTCCCGTAGGTACGTATCAATTTAGATCGTTTTTCCATCGGCATCTTCCGTGGGTAGGCATTTAGATCGTTTCTCCTTCAATATATCCAGGGTGTACGTATTTAGGCCGTTTCTCCATCAACATCTCCCGTGGGTACGGCTTTAGATCATTTCTCTATCAGCATCTCCAGGGTGTACGTATTTGGGCCGTTTCGCCATCAACATCTCCCTGGGGTATGTATTCAAATTTTTTCTCCATCAACATCTCCCGGTTTTAAGTATTTATATCGTTTCTCCATCAAAATTATTCAGATCGTTTCTTCATCAACAACTCCCGGGTACGTATTTAGATCGTATTTAGATCGTTTTTTATCAACATCTCCCGGGGGTACGTATTTGGGCCGTTTTTGCCCTCAATATCTCCCGGGGTACGTATTTAGTCTAAATATTTAGTCTAAATACATACCCCGGGACATGTTGATGTCGAAACGAACGGTCTGGTGCGTGTTTAGGCTGTTTTTCCATCAATATCTCTCGGGGATACGTATTTAGATCGTTTCTCCATCAACATCTCCCGGGAGTACGTAATTAGATCGTTTCGCCATCAACATCTCCCGTGGGTACGCATTAAGATAGTTTCTCCAATAATATTCCCCCCCCCTTAAAATTCCGGATCATACATGTTTGTCCATGTTACTGTAGATTATATCAAACAATTTCGATGCACGCCCTCAGTATTAAAAAAGGTTCTCGCTCGCTTCGCTCGCTCTACGCATAATGACTAATGAGTGGTTTAATTAACACATTGTTAAATACTTTTATTTGAAAACGGACTTTTTTTATTCATACATGTCCATGTTACTGTAGATAAAATATCAAACAATTTCGATGCACGCCCTCAGTATTTTTTTTCTCGCTCGCTTGACGCATAATGGCTAATGAGTGGTTGAATTAACAGATTGTTAAAACCTTTTATTTTAAAACGGACTTTTTTATTCATACATGTATGTTCATGTTACTGTAGATAAAATATCAAACAATTTCGATGCACGCCCTCAGTATAAAAAAAATTCTCGCTCGCGCTACGCATAATGACTAATGAGTGGTTTAATTAACACATTGTTAAATCCTTTTATTTGAAAACGGACTTTTTTTATTCATACATGTATGTCCATGTTACTGTAGATAAAATATCAAACAATTTCGATGCACGCCCTCAGTATAATTTTTTTTTTCGCTCGCTTCGCTCGCTCGACGCATAATGGCTAATGAGTGGTTTAATTAACACATTGTTAAATCCTTTTATTTGAAAACGGACTTTTTTTATTCATACATGTATGTCCATGTTACTGTAGATAAAATATCAAACAATTTTGATGCACGCCCTCAGTATAACTTTTTTTTTTCGCTCGCTTCGCTCGCGCTACGCATAATGGCTAATGAGTGGTTTAATTAACACATTGATAATTCCTTTTATTTGAAAACGGACTTTTTTACCCTATCAATGCACTACCGCAACCGTTGTATGAGGCTAGAAACGGACCCGAAAATTTACCAAAATCTTACGCCCCCCCCCCCTACCCCCCCCCCCCCCCCCCCCCCCCCTAATCTGAAATCCTGGATCCGCCCCTGAATGTCGTTCTGGAGGTCCTGATCGGATTTAAGATGAATTCTTTATATACGAAATAGCTTCACTA
Organism: Cyrtodaria siliqua; assembly: GCA_037043455.1. Lineage (NCBI taxonomy): Eukaryota > Metazoa > Mollusca > Bivalvia > Adapedonta > Hiatellidae > Cyrtodaria > Cyrtodaria siliqua. The sequence continues at coordinate 90,201 of JAWPHD010010383.1, forward strand.
GCTACATATTTAGAAACGTTTTTAACATAATACTAGATAATGGAAACTAGATGAGGTAATATTTTTTTTACAGGGATAACTAAAAAAAATAAATCAATTTACTTATAGTAATAACGGCGTTTATATTTCCCAGCAAATTCGTTTTTACTAAGGACTTCAGTGATCGAAATCAAGTTTTCATCAACAAGGTTTTCGTTGTCACAAACTACGTAGATCTTTCTCAAAGTTATATCGTTGCAGCGAAACCCTATACTAGAGACCTAAAAACATTTCTCTGACTAGGAATATCACAGTCTTAAGTTTATGGAGATATGATCTATAATCTGCGAAAATAAAGGGGTTTTATGGATTTCCAATTAATCATGAAATTCGTCAGTGTTGCAAAGCACTTCATGCTTTGTAAATGACCCCTCTACAGCTAGTCGATACGCTTCACCGTTCTCTTGTGCGATCACTGGACCATATCACCATATCGTGTTACTCTATGATTGCAGCTTTTGAAAGGTAGGTGCATGAACTTTCGTCCCTCAGTTTTTTTTGGTCGTACCCTAGTTTGGTTTTCTGTGCTGCTGTGGTTGTTCAGTATAATTCTGAATACATCCTGAGTGTTCTTTACAACAACATGTAATTGTATCGTTTGCTAATTTCTTTGGATGTTGACCTTATTCTTAGATATTTCTGTTTGATGGTATGTATGTTTATTTACGCTGTCTTGCCAATATTGGCACTGAGGACGGGATAGTAGCGTGGTTGTGTGTACATAAAATCGATTTAAGCTAACAAGTAGCCCGTTTTGCCAACTGACCATTCTAAGTCGGTAAACATGTCTTCACCAACCGTTGTGTTGTGTATTGTCCTGTTCATTGCATATTAAATTTTCTCATTTGATTTAGTTTGTCGAACAATGCAGAACTACTGTGCCAATGCGTTGGAGTGTTGTGGTTTCTGTAGGACCATATTTCTGTTTTATCTCTAGAAAAAATGCTATGCCACAAGCGGTAACAGCGCTAAAACATTAATGTTTTTATTTTGCAATAAATGATCACTTTTTTGTGGTAGAGGCATATTTTTCCTGGGTAGAACAAGTACTGTAGGAATCGACACTTTCTCACCTGACAAATCGAGCTCCCAGTGGGATTCGAACCTGCAGCTGTGTAACACGTTGCCAAAGCTTATTTATTTTATTTTTTTGATAATTATCTGCGTTATCGAAATGTTCACCGTATATTGCGCTAGCCTGGAGCACCGCAACACTACTAGTTGAAACTTATAAAATTCTCAGCACTCATTATAAACCGGAAAGTGCTTCGCTGTTCCATTTTCCAAAAATAAGTTCTTCGCGGACACTCGAAAAAAGTACATGAGATCCATTGTAATACCAATGTTAGGAAACAGGTGTTTAGCCATGGGGTTGTTGACCCATGAGTCGAATTAAATGACCATCGTTTCTGCACCGTCTGTGGACACTTTCATGAGCGCTTCTCCTAAGTGAAATATCAGCGAAACAGCCAAAAGTACAAGGTAAAGCAATTGTTAAGAAAAGTCATTGTCACTACTAACACCAAGAGATAACACAGTATTTATATTTTACCATTTGTGACTAACATGAAAATGGTCACACACTTTATAGCTCTAATCCAAAAAAAATGTGAAAGGAGAAATTTGGAAATCGTCGAACACGATAAATACAAAAGATATTGCAGTCTCGGTTTGATTGAGACTGTTCATGAACGGTAGTGAAAAGTGCTTGCTACCGTTCACGCCCTCTAGCCCCGGGTTGAGCAGAACTCAATATTTAAAATGCCAATGGTACACACATTTGAGCCATCCCGAAGATGGTATGCATATGACGGCGAACATGGAACCTTCAAAGCGGTATTTTCACACCATTCCATGGCCAGCAGCTTATGGTCCTAGTTTCTAACAAAACGCGTTGGCCTAAATTTACTATTAAATAACACTAATATGTACGGTGTCCTGTTAGGGCCATATTACCATCGCATCTCCACCTAGGTCGATGGTAAGATGCGATGGTAAGATGCGATGGTGGTAAGATGCGATGGTAAAATGCGATGGTCGATGGTAAGATGCGATGGTCGATGGTCCATCGCATCTTACCATCGACCATCGCATCTTACCATTGACCATCGCATCTTACAATCGCATCTTACCATCGACCATCGCATCTTACCATCGCATCTTACCATCGACCATCGCATCTTACCATCGACCTAGGTCGATGGTCGATGGTAAGAGACCATCGCATCTAATGGTAAGATGGTAAGATGGTAAGATGCGATGGTAAGATGGCCCTAACAGGACACCGTACATATGGGTTTATTACGTTTTTAAGTATGCATACTGGGTTTAATACCCCAACTTTATGACCCTTATCGAAGAATTAAGTGTTATATACGGATTTCTGTTTTGTCGTTAGAGTATGTTTTATTTATGGATCTTTTTATGACCCTGTTTGATTACAAAACTATATTCCTTCCATACAAATAAAACTGCATTTTTAAGTATCACTTCAGTTTCATGAAATGTGAAATAAACTTGCTGTTATGTGTACATGTAAAATTCTTTTCCGGATATTAGCCTCTGCATATTAACAACGCGGCCCAGGTTGACTTTGACACGTTTATGACTAAGAGTTAATACGAATAAAAGTGTTTGTAGATGTTCAATGCTCTGAAAAACATATTTCTAAACAGTTATTCATACTGCTGATGAGCCACATAGTGGTTTGCTTCGCGTTGCTTGCGAATCACGTGATTAAATGATAAATGTTAATTTTGACGCACCAATTAGCGAGCGGTATACCATATATGGTATGTATGATGCAAAAGTCTTGGCAACCTCTCGATCACATCAAGCGAAGCATATATTACGTTTTACTAACATGTTGTGCCTTTCCGTCAAAAAGGAATTTGCATTCAAAATCATAGTTATCATCAATGTTTTGCAATGTCATTTAGCCGATTGCTCCATCTATAGTTTATTTACATGAAATCAGCGATAAAACCTTCATCTGTATCGTAAATAACAAACATGTAACACAAATCAAACATCCAACACGGACATATTATTTATATAGCAACAGCGCAGTATTTTCTGTTCGCGGAAGAGGTAAACTCTTCAAGTGAATTGGTAATATATGTCTTATTGAACTAGTTAATGCATTTATATAACGTTTTGAAAAAATGCATATCACATTCGAATAGTGCCTAATATTATATTAAAGGAGGTACACTAGGCTTTTAGAGGGAGCTAAGGGGATTTAAAATTGACAAATAATGATATTTTCTATTTTAAATCGGAAAGTTCGGCAAGTTTGCAGTTCCGAGTCCTACGCGTTTCCGAAACTCAGCTACATAGCTTGAATATAAATCCCAACACTTAGACGTGTCCGCAACTCCGAACCTCAGATAGCATAATATGAATTCCGCAATTCGGTCGTTCGGACACTAATTATGGAAAGCCGTTTGTCTGGAAAGCCGTTTTGGACACGAATGTTCGGAGTGACTCAAACGTCTAGGAATTGGAACTGCGGACTTGAGGAAATAACATTATGATATAGCGGGGTGTCGGAGTTGCGGAAACGTCTAAGTGTCGAAACCGCGGATTTGCGGACTTGCGGAACTTTTATCATTCAACAGATAAAGTGAATTCAAATTTTAGACTTAATACAGTGGTAACACCATATTTTGATTTATACGGCATTATTACCATGAAACGGAACATTTCTAAAGTTTTAATATGTTCCAGAAAACCCCTGATATCCCCGCCTTTAATATATACTGATTATAGTCATTGCTATTGCACCTCGGTAATAGTTGCACATATAAATTAGAGAAAATTAATTTCATATACTATCCTTAGTATTGACAGAAAGATCTGTAGAAAATCAATAAAACAACAAGTATACCATCTACTCTTTGATTTTGTTCTTTTAATAGGTACAGCGGTAACAAAGGTGACAGTTACAGACTCGGACGGAACAGCACCTAA